>CM031963.1:26091204-26358704 GCA_018749465.1 Paracanthobrama guichenoti | reverse complement strand
GTCATTATCCTGTTGGAAGATGAACCGCCCCAGTCTGAGGTTTAGAGCACTCTGGAACAGGTTTTCATCAAGGATGTCTCTGTACATTGCTGCATTCATCTTTCCCTCGATCCTGACTAGTCTCCCAGTTTGTGCCGCTGAAAAAATCCCCACAGCATGATGCTGCCACCACCATGCTTCACTGTAGGGATGGTGTTGGCCAGGTGATGAGCGGTGCCTGGTTTCCTCTAGACATGGCGCTTACCATTCAGACCAAAGAGTTCAATCTTTGTTTCATCAGACCAGAGCATTTTGTTGAGGCTTGATTGGTGGAGTGCTGCAGAGATGGTTGTTCTTCTGGAAGGTTCTTCCATTTACGGATGATGGAGGCCACTGTGCTCATTGGGACCTTCAATGCTGCAGAAATTTTTCTGTACCTTTCCCCAGATCTGTGCCTCAATACAATCCTGTCTCGAAGGTCTACAGACAATTCCTTGGAGTTCATGGCTTGGTTTGTGCTCTGACATGCACTGTTAACTGTGGGACCTTATATAGACAGGTGTGTGCCTTTCCAAATCATGTCCAATCAACTGAATTTACCACAGGTGGACTCCAATAAAGTTGTAGAAACACCTCAAGGATGATCAGTGAAAACAGGATGCACCTGAGCTCAATTTTGAGTGTCATGGCAAAGGCTGTGAATACTTATGCACATGTGATTTTTTCAGGGGGGTTTTATATACATATATAAATGTGCAAAGATTTCAGACAAACTTCTTTCACATTGTCATTATGGGGTTTTTTTTTTTTTTGTAGTATTGAGGAGAAAAATTATTAATTGAATCCATTTTGGAATAAGGCTGTAACATAACAAAATGTGGAAAAAGTGAAGCACTGTGAATACTTTCCGGATGCACTGTAAGATAGATAGATAGATAGATAGATTCTAACTCTAACATTTAACACATCTAACATATCTGCACAAAGGCACCGCTATAGTTTACAGAAGTGTATATGCACAGTAACCTGATTTATTCTCTACATTGGCACTGCACATGTTGTTATCATGCATACAGTGGAACGAAATGTCGTGCCTCACAGGACCACGGTGCTACATAAGTACAGACATACAACCATAAAGTAAAACACTATAAACCTATACATAACTAACCTACTGACAGATTTGACTATAAATATACTATATATAAATATAAATGTTAACCTATACATTTCTGGGGAACAGTGCAAGATTATTGTAGTGCATGAGCATGTAAACATACATATATTATAGAGTCTTTTGTGGGCTTATGTACACACAGCAGTGTGTGAAAGTGACTAGTGCGCATAGGGGAGAGTGTGTTACTACAGGTGGTTTTTTCGGCCCACTCACCTGTGTGTAGCACACTTCAAATTGCACATTTTTTTTTTGGTTTATGTATATGGATGTGTAGCTTGTGGACATACAGGTGCTGGTCATATAATTATTTGATTGATTTCACTAATTCCATTCAAAAAGTGAAACTTGTACATTACATTCATTCATTACACACAAACTGATATATTTCAAATGTTTATTTCTTTTAATTTTGATGATTATAACTGACAACTAGGGAAAATCCCAAATTCAGTATCTCAGAAAATTAGAAAATTGTGAAAAGGTTCAATATTGAAGACACCTGGTGCCACACTCTAATCAGCTAATTAACTCAAAACACCTGCAAAGGGCTTTAAATGGTCTCTCAGTCTAGTTCTGTAGGCTACACAATCATGGGGAAGACTGCTTACCTGACCGTTGTCCAAAAGATGACCATTGACACCTTGCACAAGGAGGGCAAGACACAAAAAGTCACTGCAAAAGAGGCTGGCTGTCACAGAGCTCTGTGTCCAAGCACATTAATAGAGAGGCGAAGGGAAGGAAAAGATGTGGTAGAAAAAAGTGTACAAGCAATAGGGATAACCGCACTCTGGAGAGGATTGTGAAACAAAACCCATTCAAAAATATGGGGGAGATTCACAAAGAGTGGACTGCAGCTGGAGTCAGTGCTTCAAGAACCACTACACACAGACGGATATGCAAGACATGGGTTTCAGCTGTCGCATTCCTTGTGTCAAGCCACTCTTGAACAACAGACAGCGTCAGAAGCATCTCGTCTGGGCTAAAGACAAAAAGGACTTGACTGCTGCTGAGTGGTCCAAAGTTATGTTCTCTGATGAAAGTAAATTCAGGGTCCCAGAGTCTGGAGGAAGAGAGGAGAGGCACACAATCCACGTTGCTTGAGGTCCAGTGTAAAGTTTCCACAGTCAGTGATGGTTTGGGGTGCCATGTCATCCACTGGTGTTGGTCCACTGTGTTTTCTGAGGTCCAAGGTCAACACAGCCGTATACCAGGAAGTTTTAGAGCACTTCATGCTTCCTGCTGCTGACCAACTTTATGGAGATGCAGATTTCATTTTCCAACAGGACTTGGCACCTGCACATGGTGCCAAAGCAACCAGTACCTGGTTTAAGGACCATGGTATCCCTGTTCTTAATTGGCCAGCAAACTCGCCTGACCTTAACCCCATAGAAAATCTATGGGGTATTGTGAAGAGGAAGATGCGATATGCCAGACCCAACAATGCAGAAGAGCTGAAGGCCACTATCAGAGCAACCTGGGCTCTCATAACACCTGAGCAGTGCCACAGACTGATCAACTCCATGCCATGCCGCATTGCTGCAGTAATTCAGGCAAAAGGAGCCCCAACTAAGTATTGAGTGCTGTACATGCTCATACTTTTCATGTTCATACTTTTCAGTTGGTCAAGATTTCTAAAAATCCTTTCTTTGTATTGGTCTTATGTAATATTCTAATTTTCTGAGATACTGAATTTGGGATTTTCCTTATAATCATCAAAATTAAAAGATATAAACATTTGAAATATATCAGTCTGTGTGTAATGAATGAATATAATATACAAGTTTCACTTTTTGAATGGAATTAGTGAAATAAATCAACTTTTTGATGATATTCTAATTATATGACCAACACCTGTATATGATAGATAAAGGCTTTAAGTCTCAAAATAAACATTGAACGTTTCTGCCATTGCCTAATCTCCTTGTGTGCTACACAAGAACATTCCCTATGCTGCTGTCAATGCAGATACCTCTGTGCTTATTTCCGGACAGCATGAAAGTTCTTATTTACGATTTGATAAAGTAATAGTTCAACCAAAGATCGTTTAATTTACTAATCATCAGAGCCGTGCACACTGCACATACATTTTGGGGGCAGGTGTTTAAGTGAAAAAGGACTCACCTCTCATAAATATTTAAGCAATATCAAGTGGAGTCTTTAAAAACACTAATTTGTGCAGAACTACTTCCTTCCGCCACAAATTCAAATCTCAAGTTGACAGTTTGACATTTAAGCCCAAGTCTCTGTTACTAATTCTAAAATGTCACTTCATTGAAGCTTATTGTATGTAGAGTGTTATGATATTATGAGAGAAAGATATCGACTAAACAAGTGTATTACCTGCTTCTGATATAGCATTCATTCTTCAGGTTAAAATCCATAATATCCATTATAAAAAAATCAGTTTGAATGTCCGCTGAGTAAAGCGATACCTTTGTCCTTTTAAAAGATTTCCAAAGACAGTGCTAAAACTACCTTCTTGTTTACAACCAGTGACTCATAAAGACTTTGCCACCATCTAGTGGTGTAATAATGTAACGGTCACTGAATTCGAAATTACAATCACTGACGGACCCATACCAATCTAAATACCAAAAACTGCATATTATTTATATAAAATTACATTTATTGAACAATGACATTTAAATTAACAACAAAAGCCATTATAAAAGACAATAGGAAATAAGCACATGCAAACAATTCAGTCAATCGTACAAAAGCAGCACTCTAGTAGGTCCTACAGGATTTCAGATAAACAGCCTAAATATCAATAATCAGTGTTGGGAGTAACGCGTTACAAAAGTAATGCATTACAGTAACGTACACTCACCTAAAGGATTATTAGGAACACCTGTTCAATTTCTCATTAATGCAATTATCTAATCAACCAATCACATGGCAGTTGCTTCAATGCATTTAGGGGTGTGGTCCTGGTCAAGACAATCTCCTGAACTCCAAACTGAATGTCAGAATGGGAAAGAAAGGTGATTTAAGCAATTTTGAGCGTGGCATGGTTGTTGGTGCCAGACGGCCAGTATTTCACAATCTGCTCAGTTACTGGGATTTTCACTCACAACCATTTCTGGGGTTTACAAAGAATGGTGTGAAATGGGAAAAACATCCAGTATGCGGCAGTCCTGTGGGCGAAAATGCCTTGTTGATGCTAGAGGTCAGAGGAGAATGGGCCGACTGATTCAAGCTGATAGAAGAACAACTTTGACTGAAATAACCACTCGTTACAATTGAGGTATGCAGCAAAGCATTTGTGAAGCCACAACACGCACAACCTTGGGCGGATGTGGATGGGCTACAACAGCAGAAGACCTCACCGGGTACCACTCATCTCCACTACAAATAGGAAAAAGAGGCTACAATTTGCACAAGCTCACCAAAATTGGACAGTTGAAGACTGGAAAAATGTTGCCTGGTCTGATGAGTCGATTTCTGTTGAGACATTCAGATGGTAGAGTCAGAATTTGGCATAAACAGAATGAGAACATGGATCCATCATGCCTTGTTACCCCTGTGCAGGCTGGTGGTGGTGGTGTAATGGTGTGGGGGATGTTTTCTTGGCACACTTTAGGCTCCTTAGTGCCAATTGGGCATCGTTTAAATGCCACGGCCTACCTGAGCATTGTTTCTGACCATGTCCATTCCTTTATGACCACCATGTACCCATTCTCTGATGGCTACTTCCAGCAGGATAATGCACCATGTCACAAGGCTCAAATCATTTCAAATTGGTTTCTTGAACATGACAATGAGTTCACTGTACTAAAATGGCCCCCACAGTCACCAGATCTCAACCCAATAGAGCATCTTTGGGATGTGGTGGAACGGGAGCTTCGTGCCCTGGATGTCCATCCCACAAATCTCCATCAATTGCAAGATGCTATCCTATCAATATGGGCCAACATTAAAGAACAAACACTAAAGAATGCTTTCAGCACCTTGTTGAATCAATGCCACGTAGAATTAAGGCAGTTCTGAAGGCGAAAGGGGGTCAAACACAGTATTAGTATGGTGTTCCTAATAATCCTTTAGGTGAGTGTATTACTTTTTGCTATAATGCAGTAGTGTCAGGCATTACTAATCAATTTTCAGTAATATTTTACTCGGTACATGTTCAGTAACGCTTGCGTTACAACACTTTTAGCCCAAAATGTAATTGTTCACGGTTTAACTGTAATTACCTGTTCGTGGTCAGTCAATAGCCATGTGTGGTGTCCAAATTTGTAAATAAAGACTAAGTGACTTATTTCATTTATCTCCCTCTTGCTGGTTAACCTTTGTATTGTGCGACATAGTCCAGTGAAGGCATGTTTAGGGCGGGTTTTACAGGAGTGCCGCGAGGCATGATTCTGGCCTCTGTGCTCGTGCTGTGGAGCCAGATGAAAGTATAAAAAAGGCTTAATGGATGAAAATGGCAGAAGAAGACTGTACATTCGCGAGATGGATGTATGTGCATTACTTCGAGTTTGTCAGAGATAAGGACAAGAAGAATGTAATAGTAAAAAAAAAAAAAAAAACGTAATAGTCAATTGCAAATGCAGTCAAATGCAGACCTTTGTCTAAAACCGAAATAACTATCGACGTCTCGAAATAGCACTAGCAATTAAAAAAAATTAAAACATCTCTTGCACTTTGTGCATGACAGTTTTGTGTTGTGAACCTCTTGAATTTAAAGGGAATAAAATAATGACAACAATAAGACAAGAACAAATGTGCATCTTGTCATGGCATTAGAGTTTACATACAGTTCTGTTTTGTCTAATATCAATAGACCCAAGCTATTCCCAGATATTGCCAGATAATCACTTTACCTTTACCATACTTTTAACAGACTTGGGTCGTTTGTGAGTCTGTCATCCTTTCTTGCATTGTCTTGAGCCTTCACTTTGCCAATTATATGTTATATTGTATGGATAGCCCACAGTCATTATGCTACATCATATTGCCTTCTACCGGATGTAAAATTGTCACGGTTCATGAATTCACTGGCTCATTCTCTCTCTGTGGGTGAGTGTGTCTGGTGTGTGAATGGGAGGCGTGGCTACTGATTACCGGCTCACCTGATCATCATCACCACCTGCTGCTCTTGATTACCCGGTCTAATTAATGTCTTGCTAACCACCTTGTGTTTGTCAGATCGTTGGTTGTGTTTCTTGTGTCCAGTCCTGTCTTCAATTTGTTATCCTCTGGTGTTTTTTGTTCCGGTTTGTTCCGGTTTGTTCCTGTCTGTTCTATGGATTTGTTCTCACCACTGTGGATTGTCTCACGGATCTGGTTGCCCATTGCGTTCCTGCGCCATCTGGAAACTTCACCTGCCATCGTTCTGACTGCAGCTGTTATCATTAACGGTGTTTTGAGAGAATAAACTCACTACTTGCACTTGCATCTGAATCCGTCTCTGTTTTATGACAGAACGATCTGACCAACTCATGGATTCAGCGAGTGCATCCAACCTGCAGGAATTTCTGTCCCGCAGCGCTGCACGCCTCGATCATCAGGAAGAGCAGATGACAGTCACGGGTCAGGCAGTACAGGCTTTGGTGGCGCAGGTGTCCGAGCTCACCCAGAGGATTCAACAACTTCCTGTTCCCACTGCACCGGACCAACCGACTGTTTCCCCCCACCAGTAATTCCAGTCACCAGCATGATCCACGTTTGCCTCCACCAGAACACTATTCGGGTGAGCCTAATTATTGTAGAGCATTTTTAACTAAGTGCTCAGTATTTTTTTTCTCTCCAGCCACTGACGTTTGCTACCGAATGATCGAAGGTAACGCTGGTGATCATCTTACTCTCTGGGCACGCGGCTCAATGGGGAATGGAGGTGTGGGAGAATCAACATCAGTGCTGCTTCTCGTTCCAGGCCCTGTCCGATGAGATGAAGCGGGTGTTTGATCAGACATGAGGCGGCGTGGAGGCTCGCCGATCTGCACCAAGGAGGCCGGTCCATCTCTGACTACTCTATTGAATTCCGCACCCTCGCGGCCGAATCTAAGTGGAACGAGGAGGCACAGTGGGACAGGTTCCTGCATGGCCTGGCTGACCGCATCCAACAGGAGATCTACACTCTGGACCTTCCTACAAGCTTCAACGGATTGATCGAGCTGGCTTTACAGGTGGACGCGCGACTGCTCCAGGGGTCCATGTGGTTTCGACCAGTCTTTTATGCAGTCCTTCGATCACGAGCCCATACAGGTTGGTAGAGCTCGGCTTTCCCGGGAGGAGAGAGATCGTCCCAGGGCCTTTGCATGTACTGTGGAGGTGAGGGTCATTTCTTGAACCGTGTCCGGTAAAAGCCTGCGTTCGCCAGTAGAACAGAGGTTACTGACGGGTGGCATCTCTACGAAGACACCCTCATCTACAACTCTCCTCCCAGTAAAACTGCAATGGGCAGCCTCGTCTCACCAATGTCAGGCTTTATTTGATTCAGGGGCAGAAGGTAACTTTTTGGACAGAGCACTTCACCTTCATATTCCCCTCACTCCTCTCACACACAGGATCTCAGTCAATGCACTCGATGGACAAATACTTCCGGACATTTCATCTAAGACACTCACTGTTACCCTCATCACGTCAGGGAACCACACGGAGGAGAGACTTTTTCATCACTGACTCTGCGTTGGTTCCCATTGTCCTCAGTCATCCCTGGTTGGTGAAACATAATCCCAGGGTTAACTAGGGACACAACACCATCTCGGGTTGGAGTGATCAGTGTTACGCCTCTTGTCTTGTGTCTGTATCTAGTTCTGTGTTACAGAATGAGTCGGTGAATTTGTCTAACGTGCCCCTGGAGTACCTTAACCTAAAGGAAGTGTTCAGTAAGTCCCGAGCAGCTTCTCTACCTCCACATCGTCCCTACGACTGTGCTATAGACTTATTGCCAGGTATGTCTCCGCCTAATGGCAAGTTATATTCACTTTCTGCTCCTGAGAGGGAGGCTATGGGGAAATACATTTCTGATTCTTTAGCAACCAGGTTCATTCGTCCCTCTTCTCCTTACTTTTTTGTGGGTAAGAAGGATGGTTCTCTGTGACCTTGTATTGATTACCGAGGGTTGAATAACATCACGGTAAAGAATACTTATCATTTGCCGTTGACGTCTTCAGCCTTCGAGAGGTTGCAGGGAGCATGGGTCTTCACAAAATTGGATTTACATAACGCTTATCATTTGGTTTGCATAAGAGCGGGGGATGAGTGGAAGACAGCGTTTAATACCCTTAGGGGTCACTTTGAATACTTGGTCATGCCTTTTGGGCTGTCCAACACCCCTGTGGTCTTCCAAGCACTCGTTAATGACATGCTGAAAGACATTGTAGATCAATTCATTTATGTCTACCTGGACAACATACTGATATTTACCTCTTCTCTCCAGGAACATGTTCAGCATGTCAGATGAGTGCTCATCTCATCTGAGGGAGTGCATATGGATCCCGACAAGGTTAAGGCTGTGGTAGATTGGCCAAGTCCAGATTCCCATAAGGCGCTATAGAGGTTTCTGGGATTCGCCAATTTTTTTTTACCAACGTTTTATTCGTAATTTCAGCCAACTAGCCGCGCCTCTGACAGCCTTGACCTCCCCCAGAACTACGTTCAGGTGGTCTGGTGTAGCCGAAGCTACATTTTCCAACATCAAGAGCCGCTTAGTTTCAGCTCCCATTCTGATTGCCCCTGATCCATCATGTCAGTTCGTGGTGGAGGTCAATGCATCAGAGGTGGGGTTAGGAGCGGTTCTCTCCCAACACTCTTCCTCGGATGACAAGATGCATCCTTGCGTGTTTTTTTTTTTTTTTTTTCATCGTTTGTCACCAGCCGAACATAATTACAATATTGGTAACCGGGAGTTGTTGGCGGTCAAGTTAGCATGAGTGAGTGGCATGAGAAGAGTGGCACCATTGGCTAGAGGGGTCGGGGGTACCTTTTATAGTCTGGACCGATCATAAGAATTTGGAATACATCAGATCTGCTAAAAGACTCAACTCCAGGCAAGCTCAGTAGGCTCTTTTTTTTTGGACGATTTGATTTTTGCCCTCTCGTACCGCCCGGGTTCTAAAAACATCAAACCCGATGCTTTATCTCACGTTTTTGACCGTTCTGAATGCCTGTTCACTCCCGAGTGCATTTTACCTGAGAGACTCTTTGTTTCCACACTCATATGGGAGGTCGAATCGAAGGTCAAATCGGCCTTAGAAGGGGTAACGCCTCTGCCTCTGCCCGGACCGAGTCAATTATTTGTGCCGGAGGGATTACGGTCTGACATCATTCACTGTTCCAATGTGGCATGTCATCCAGGGGCTAATTGTACTAGTTCTTTAGTCAAGCAACGGTTCTGGTGGCCAAGAATGGCTCGTGACATCCAAAGTTTTGTTTTGGCCTGTTCAGTTTGTGCTTGTGGTAAGACTTCAAATCGTTCCCCAGATGGGTTACTCCAACTGCTGTCTGTCCTTTCGAGACCTTGGTCCCACATCACGCTCTATTTTGTCACCACCCTCCCAGGGTAAGACTGTCGTTTTGACCAAAGTGGACCGGTTCTCGAAGGCGGCTCACTTTATTCCCTAACCCAAATTACCTTTTGCTATGGAGACAGCGGTGGCTGTCATTGAACACGTCTTTCGTATACATGGCCTCCCGATAGACGTGGTCTCTTACAGGTGGCCCCAATTTATTTCAAATAGATTACTGGGAGCGAGTGTAAATCTGTCTTCAGGTTCCCATCCCCAGAGCAATGGCCAAACCGAGCGAGCTAACCAAGACTTGGAAAGAGTGTTGCAATGTTTGGTATCCAAGAATCCGTCCTCCTGAAACCAACAACTTCCATGGGTTGAGTACGCACATAACTCGTTACCAGTGTCGTCTACGGGCCTTTCTCCATTTGAGTGTATCTTAGGTTACGAGCCACCTATTTTTCCTAGTCTGGAATCCGAAGTCACAGTCTCCTCCGCTCACGCCTTCGTCCAGAGGTGTCATCACACTTGGAGCAGAGCCCGTGAGACTTTGCTCCAGGTGGGAGCACGCACCAAGGCCCAAGCCGATTGCCACCAGTCTAAGCCTCCCATCTACATCCTTGGTCAAAAGGTGTGGCTTTCATCCAAGAACATTCCTCTCCGCTCCGTGTAATAAGCTTGCTCCCAAATTCATTTGTCCATTCACTGTCACCAAGATTATTAGTCCAGTGGCAGTCCGCCTCAAATTGCCTCCTGCGTACGGAATGAATCCTCCTGTCTTTCATGCATCTAAACTGAAATCAGTTTTCCATTCTCACATTAATCCGCCTGCCCCGGTTCCCCGCCGCCGCGACTCGTAGATAGGGAACCAACTTATTCGGTTAATCGTATTCTGGACTCGAGAAGGAGGGGGCTCGGATTCCAGTATTTGGTGGACTGGGAAGGTTACAGTCCGGAGGACAGAAGTTGGGTTCCTGCAAGAGACATTCTGGATCACTCCCTTATTGATGATTACAATCAACAGGGAAGTTCTGCTGGGAGCGCCAGGAGGCGCTCTTAGGGGAAGGGGTACTGTCACAGTTCATGAATTCTGTGTGTGTGTGTGTGTGTGTGTGTGTGTGTGTGTGTGTGTGTGTGTGTGTGTGTGTGTGTGTGTGTGTGTGTGTGTGTGTGTGTGTGCCCGCGCGCGCGGGCTCAACTGATCATCACCACCTGCTGCTCTTGATGACCCGGTCTACTTAATGTCTTGCTAACCACCTTGTGTTTCTCAGATCGTTGGTTGTATTTCCTGTGTCCAGTCCTGTCTTCCATCCGTTATCCTCTGGTGTTCGCTGTTCTGGTTTGTTCCTGTCTGTTCTATGGATTTGTTCTCACCACTGTGGATTGTCTCACGGATCTGGTTGCCCGTTGCATCCCTGCGCCATCTGGAAACTTTACCTGCCATCGTTCTGACTGCAGCTGTTATCATTAACAATGTTTTCAGAGAATAAACTCACTACTTGCACTTGCATCTGAATCCGTCTCTGTTTTATGACAAATGCTCTAGCCTACATTTTGTCATTTTAGACTGTTAAGTTCTACTTCTGTAGTTATTTTGGTGAAAGTAACTCAAAAGTAATACAGGAGAAATGTAACTCATTACAATTCAGAGACAGTAATACTGTAAGGTAAATAATTACTTTTAAATAACAGTAACAAGTAATCTCTAATGTATTACAGTTTGGAAGTAATTGTCAATAATTATAGTTATCAAACTTAACTTTCCCCTTTACCCAAATCGGTTTGATTTGGAACAACTAATAGATTAATAAGACCATTGATTGCCCGTTTGATATACTCCAAATGAATTAGCTTATGTTTAACCATCTACATACAGTAAGAGTAACAGTCTGGAGCTTGCATCTGCAAAAGCTTTTAAACAAATTGTAAAACAGGTGCTATGTTTATATATGAGTCTATATTTGAGGTCTAAATAACTACATTCTCGCAGTGTTGTTACTGGGAGAAAATCACACAGCTCTCAGCCAATCAGATTTGAGAACCAGAAAGAGCTGTTGTATAAATCTATATAATTTCTATATTTAGAATTTAAATTTTTACACTAATTAACACTATCTGGCTGTTACCAATCAATTTAAGTATCAGTATCAACAAAATCCATCTTACAACTTATTAAAATCCATTTACATTTGTTTTAAATATAACATTTTGAATAAATATATAAAATGTTAAAAAAAAGAAAAGAAAAAAATATTGAAATTATACTACTCTATATGAAACTAAATCTGCCAATAGGTGGCGGCAAGTTTTAATCAGAGAAATCATTCATTCAATTAATTTGTTCAAATAGTTGATTAATTCATGAATGAAGGCAGTGACCACTGTCTTTTAGAATGGGTCATTAAATAATTGACAAAAATGCTGAATCATTCAACACTGAAGCACCACTATTTGTTGCTTATAGATGCAACTGTTCTGCTTTGTTTGAAACTATTTTCACTGGCCAAATAGAACAAAAACAGTGAACATTTACCATTTTTGTCAAAAAATGTTCAATTAATATAATTAACCTATTGTTTATAGAACGTTTCATAAAATGGATATTACATTTTCAGTCGTGCTGCTATTCGGGAAAACTCTTTCTTGTTTAATATTGCTTAACTATGTTATGTTATAAGCACAAAAACAAGGACGTGGTTTTAGACAAATGCCAGACTAGCTTGTCGTTAACCTTAATGGAGAGCTAAGTTAGGCTGGCTACATTGAGATATTTTAATAGTGTTTTAATTTCACAGCAGTGACAAACAGGGCAAACACGATCGCTACAGCTGTCACCAAAGGCGTGGATGCTGCTCCCCTGAGTACTCGATTTGCGTGCGTTAACTGTGGGGTTGGTTGCAACAATGGATGTCAAAGAGGGGGATGAGCGGGGGCTTGAATTAGAATTTAAATGCATCTGTCGGGTACACGCTTGATTGAAAATGCCATGGGCCAAAATTAAGTTAAAACCAAATAATTAAGTTAAAAAAAAAAAAAAAAAAATATATATATATATATATATATATATATATATATATATATATATATATATATATATATATATATATATATATATATATATCATATATATATATATATATTGCCAATAAAGCAGCCTCAGAGGCTTGGATATTCTTCAAAATATCTGCTAGAAAGAAAGTCAAGCATGTTTGGAATTACATGAGATATGGGTAAGTAAATGATGACATATTTTTTTTTTTTTTTTTTTTAAGGTGAGTTCAAGAAGAAAAGAACTCACTATGACTAACAAATCCACAGCTGTCTCTGTTCGAATTTAATGGTTAACTGTGCCAAACTCCTTTTGGCTTCCCCAAAAGCAAAAATTAGCACTGTCCCTGAGTGACCAATGAACCATTAGATATAGTCCTATATAGACCATTTTTCTTATACTCTCTGCTCCTGGCTTTCTCTCTTCCTTTTGTCCATTCATCCAATCCTCTGTCGCCAAAGCTTGCTGGTTTATGGACAGGAGCCTTATTGCCTCCATGGCCTGCTATGAAACCCTCAGGCTCAGGCGTTAATTTGATGAACATTCCTGGCCATGCATGCCAGCTTTTTAATGATTTCTGGAAGGGGAGTCTTCACCCTTCAAGCCTTTTTCTGTGACCCAATGAAAGCTCCATTCTCCATTATATATATTCTACACTGTATATTACACTACCCCTAACCTACCCTCACAGAAAACTTTCTGCATTTGTACATTTTCAAAAAACATCTCTTAGCATGATTTATAAGCTGTTTTTCATCAAGGGGACTACAACAATGTCTGTGGGGACATTTTGTCCCCATAATGTAGGGTTTAACAGGACACACACACACACTTCTTCGTGTGTGAGAATCGTATTATCAGGATTACTGTAATTTGATGAGGCGCAGTGATGTGATTGTTCGTCTGGCAGGTGGACACGATGTGTCACTATACACAAAAGCTGCAGTTTGGCAAGAGGAAGCGGAGAGTGTACAGTTTCACTGCTCAACACAAAGGCAGATGTGTGTGACAGAATGAGAGAGAGAGAGAAAGAGAGAGTAAATATGTAAAGGCCTAAGGCTAGAGGAAAAGAAATCACACCGTTCTCCACCACCCACTCTGAAGACAGTTAGTCAATCGTCTAAAGGATTCTCCACTGACTGCATCGTTACATACATTAAGCCATCTCACCTTTACATACAGAGTCTGGGTTTTTATAAACAACAATAGCATACCCAGAACAGGTAGTGTCATCATTATTTCACACTTTGTAGATAATATAATATACATTATAATAGTAGATTTTTGACATTTCTGAAGATAATGTGAGTGGTTGGTGGTTGACAGGGCATTGCTATGCAGCTACTAATGTATTTCTGGGTCATTGTTAAGGCATTATTGTGCTGCTGCTGCTGCTGCTGCTGCTGCTGCTAAGGCATTCTGAGTCGGTTTTAGGTGGTTGGATAAATTAAATTATGTCTGTCTATTAATTTATTCAAAAAAAAAAAAAGTATAGTGGTTGGATACACCTTATATATGATGCATGTTTTCATTTCTGAATTTAATTTCTGGGGTGTAAACTCAAATCATAATGAATAAAAAAGTCTAAATTATCCAATTAATATTTTGAAAACAAAATGTTATGGCACAGAATTATATTCTGCCTACGTTAATACATGGTTTTTTTTTAGTTTTTTTTTAAGGTGCCCTAGAATGAGTTGAAATGATATTTTAAATTGTTTGTGTGTGTTATTGTATGTGGCTTATTTAAGGGCAAAAATTTTCCAGATACGGTTTTACAGGTCCATTTACAACCCTAGAAATTGTCCTTAGAATGAAATGGTCTGTTTTTGCATTATTTGGAAGGATCATGAATAATAATGTTGAGCTCTGCTCTGACTGGCTCATTTCAGCAGCTCACACAAGTGCAGTTATTCAGCAAACACAATCGCAAATAGCACAAGAGGCTCGTGAGTCGTGACAGAACACAGACCGACTGACTGACACTTTAAGCAGAAAATCTCAAATGGAGGTTCTGAAATGCAGCTTACTTGTTTATACTGTTTTTTTTTTTCCTTTTTCAGATCAACCGCACGCACGAGAGAGAGTGAGACATGGTTGCCAGATTGCACGTTTAAGTAAAACACCGGACAGAATACATGTTCTTTTAACAGAAAAGCTCTGATTGGGGAATTTAAATTACTGAAATCTGGCAACCACAATTACGAACACTCAAACGCTCCTCTTTTCCCCCCACTGACAAAGCCAAAGAGTGCTTTTTGTTCAAGTTTTTATTTTTTAAACTATTTTAGTCTCGTCTTTTTTCGTCAACGATATTGCATGTTTATATAGTCACAGTAATCGTTTAAGGACATTTGTGTCATCTCGTCTTAGTCAAGGAAAGAAAGGTCGTCAATGAACATTCGTTAACATTTCGTCATATTCGTCATATTTTCGTTAACAAAATTGACACTAGTTAGAGCAAACTAACAACTCTGAATTCAGTTGGCGCTGTATACTGTTATAGATAAACATCAACCATGCCTGTTGACAGTTATGTTCTGTGGGAAGGCTATGAAAAGTGCTCGCATCCCCTGCACAGCCTGGAACATAACATTTATATCCATGATCTGCCGTTTTCACTATATTGTCCTCATCTTCACAATACCTGCAGAACTTCTGTTGATTCGGTGCAGGTCCATGTTAATACTGTCTACCCTTGAACATGGGCTGGTTATATGCAAATTTGGGGAGGCGTAAATATTAATGATCCCGACTGTTGCATCACAGTCCCATTTTTCAGTGGTCTTTTTCAAGTACAAGATTTACATATGAAGGAGGAAACAATGGTGTTTGAGGCTCATGGTATGTTAGTTCCATGTACAGAACTCTTATTATTCAACTATGCCAAGGTAAATACAGTTTTCCATTCTAGGGCACCTTTAATTACTAAATTAGCAGCAATAGCATTAGTAATAATGATGCTTGCCTTATAGCAACCACTGATAACTAGATCAGTTTGCATTACAGAAAAATGGTACAATTTTAATTCTTTAATGCAAACATATGTCACAGTTCAAAGAATCATGGTGGGAGCTGGAATTAATCATATTTATGTTTATAATTTTGTTTTTGTGCATTTTGTATAATGTTGTTGAAGAATAATGATAAAGCTGACATAAAATATTAGGCTGCAAGGCAACAGACTTTTGCAACTATAGTACTGTAATTGTCCAATCCATCTATTTTATTCTGAATAAAATCACAAAGGCAGCAGAACATATTTAGATTGTGAATTATATTTATATGAGTCACAATCCAGAGGAATTTGTGAAAATATGAGAAACACACAATCATGCATGAATTCCTGGGAATATGATGGTGGTAGATGTAAATAAATTAACTAACTGAATAATTAAAAAAAAAAAAAAAAAAAAAAAAAGTGTCCAGATGATATTATTTTAGTCGAATTGCATTTACACCTTCATTCCAGTGCTTATCCAGTGCAGTCAGATAGAAGTCTGATAATACTTCAGAATCCTTTCTGTGATTTCTTGCGTTTTATTTTGTTATGAACCCTCAGTAAAGGGAGCATCAAGAAATAGTGATTGCAAGTAAAGAAAGGGGAGAAAAGTTTTTAAACACTTTCTTTGTAAACAGAAATGAGAGAAAAGAGTTCAAGTGTAATTTATTGAAATAATTTGATAAATGATTGGATATTGTTGATTTAATCAATTTAGAATTAGAAAACCGTTTCCTTTTCTACCATTTACTGTACAGTATATGAACAAACAGCAAATGAATAACTAAAGTATCATATGGTGTTACTGTGTAGAGTTAAGAACAGTAGACTGTTCACCCCCTCTGGGATTTAGATGACACAGTTTTCCATTTTATGAGACTCATCAATCTAAGTCACTCTCCAACCATTCAAGTCTATTAAATAAGGCGTAAAATAGGCTGGCTCAGTTTTGACCCAGTGTCAAATTGGCAATTGAAATTTACTTCGACTCACACAAAGGGAAAAGGAAGCAAGTGCTAAAATATTATTCATGTCAAGTTGCCTGCCAGGCAAGACAGAGAACGATAGGTGGGGAAGTCTGTTCAAAACAAATCCATGGCATGGTGTTGCATCACACACTTAGGGAAGTTTAAACTCAGTCATCATATTTGACAGCCCACAATGATATTACTGCAGCATCATATCTGGAGATTTATGTTTTATGAAAACCATCCAGTGGCAGAAATTAGTTGTTCCATCTTTATTTCTTCCGTGGAGACAATTTGATAAAATACCTCTGCTACCTCAATATCTGGAAAATGTTTTGCGCATTAAAATGTGCAATACATATTCATTTTGAAAATTAATGGATGGACAAGATTTGCACCTCTAAACGTTTTGAGATTTGATGTCTTTTGATTTAATGAAAGCAGAAGCTTATTAGGGACTATGGCCATGAAATAAATAATTGTACTGTCATCACAATTTTAAAAGTACTTTAGCTGAGATATGTTTGTTTTACTTTGTTCTGCTGAATTGCCATTTCAGTGCTTAATGTGACAAATGGTTCATTAAGGAGGCATAAAACACATATTGTGTTATATTTAACATATTTACTGTAAAATATGTATATATAATGCAAAGAAAGAAAAAGATTTCCATGCATGTCGAATTGTGATTGTGGAAGGTGAATGTGGAAAAACGTCCAAAAACTAAAGGAAAGAACAAACAAATTGATTAGTAAGAGACATAAAGATTAACATTAGTGTTCTTCAAAAACTAGTGCTACAACATGTACCAGTACATCACACCTAAACCAGTATAATTCATCAAAAGTGTTTAATGACCAGTCCCCAGCTACATTACTGCTTGAATCTTGTATGGATTACATTGAGTGTGACAAGAAGTTGTTAACAGTGCTTTATTTTATGTTTTTGCGCAATGATACTACACACATGTGTTTAGCATACCTCCCTGTGGAATTTAATTGCATCTCAGAATATCCCCTCAGTGAATACATTTATCATATTGAGCTATTGTATAAAAAGGATCTCAGTTTCCCCCAGCATTTTCAGTTCTTGATTAGTGGCTAACCCCCAGGCACGTGTCAACTTGCTGTCAAGCATTTGGCATTAGGCTGAGCTGTCGATCAGTGCAAAGCCGGCTTAAGCCATAATGACAATTTTGTAGTAGTTTAGTGAGTTTCAGTGATCCAACTATTGACAATTTACCAAGCAATAAAATCCTAATACCACCCACAGACAATGAGTTCTTCAACAGTGAAAAGATCATTAAACTGAGCTACGCTTCAATGTGTACTACCCCAGCAAACAGGGAACATTCTCAGAACTGCTATTCTGGCAAGGTTCTCTCAAAGTTATGAACAAACTTTCTCAAAATGTTAGCACAAGAATGTTATTTATGCATAATCTTAATGTTTATTCTAACGCACATAACCAAGAATAAAAAATAAATGAATAAATAAATAAATAAATACAAATAAAAAACTGAACGTTTTGTATGTTCAGAGAACAACATAACTCAATGGAAACATTGCCAAAATGTTCTTAGAACATATGTTAGCTGATTACCCAGCACATAACTGCACTGTATCTGTGTTAGCCATAAAGAAAACAATTATTTAAACTGTCCTTCCTCTGTGGCTGGTGATGATTATAGAAGACAATGTTCTCCTGCTGCTGAGAGGGGGATGTGTTTGGTCAGCACAGATTTATGCCTTAAGGTGTGCTGTATGGGCAAAGGCTAAGGAAAAATAGTCCACAAACCATTTCTTGGTTGACCTCTGGCAAGTGTGGTTCCAGGACCAGTCGGCCCACTCACATCAGCGAGCTACCAAGTCATCCTCGAAAATGTGGCCTTGTGGCATTGCCATTGCTCACAGAATTGCTCAACTTAAATAGTCAGGTCCTTGGAAGGTTCTTTCAGCAAATACCATGAGAAGTGAGATATATATATATATATAGCCAAACAAGCAACTATAGCAACTATAATACTTTTGTAATTGACTTAAATGTCAGAAAGATTTTTTGATTGATTTTGAAAGATCTTGCTCTGATCCCAAAACAGCACTGTTTCTCATGCCAGAGCCAGTGCTAGGCTTGGGGATCTGAATCTATCTCTGGAAAATACCCAGACTAGGCAGCAGAGTGTCTTAAAAGTGGACATGTTCTATTTACTGATGCATAATTAAGCACATTAAAGATCTTTGTTAGAAATTACAGTTAAAAATACCAGTTGATGTTGCATGTAAATGATTTTAAGTGCTGTTATTCAGTATTAAATTAGATGCTGATATGGCAGTAATTATGATTTAATTTGATTATTCCTTTGCAATTACTGGTAATTATTAACAGTTACATTATTTTAAATAATTGCATTATGACAAAAAAATTTTATTTGCACTGACTGCTAACCACAAACAAGTATACTGTGTCCAATTTGAAGAGAGTAAATTAAAAGAAAGGAGATCTATTGCCTGTTGTTTAATTAGAGCAAAATGACATATATGAAAAATTTATAAACATGACAAAATGGCTATTACTTCACTTATTACTACCTGTTAAACATCTTCAATATGCTACTTTTTTTTTTTTTTTTTTGCGTGTATTATTTTTATTTGCTCATGATTTTTGCTCATGTACTGTAAATATTATTCTGTTAAATTTCCTGTAAATAAAATGGCAGCTGTGATTGCCAGAAATTCACCATTAAAACAATATAGTAACGATGTTTCAGATATTACAGGATGGCATATTTTTGACTGTATAGTTTATAATTTATAACTGTTATATAAGTTATATAATATAATATAATATAATATAATATAATATAATATAATATAATATAATATAATATAATATAATATAATATAATATAATTTATATTTACCAATATATTTGAAGTACTAAAATCTCCTTTTACCTTAAAACCACCATAAGGTGATCTAAAAGAATGCCACATGCTGAATCAGTCTATAACACATGGCCAATACTTGTATAGTTGGCAGACAGGGTCAAACGCACAAAGACAAAACACCATCAGGGTAATACACACTAAAATAATGAAATAAATGGTAACACTTTCTATGAAACCTTCATTCATAATGCATTATGAGGGTTCTGATTTCATTATAAAGATCTTCATTTGTGTTCAAGATGAACAAAAGACTTACGGGTTTGGAACGACATGAGAGTCAGTAAATTATGACAGGATTTTCATATTTGGGTGAACTAACCCTTAACTTTTAATACTCATGGGAGGCTAATTAACAGAACAGGGAACAGGTGTGTGCTAAATTAACAACCATGGTTCTCTGTGCCTGTGTCCATGGACTTTTATTTTGATATTATTTTGTCTTTGCCTGTGTTCAGTTCCAGTGTGTTTAGTTCCTGTTTCCTTGGTTGCCATAATTATTAATTGTTTCATTGTTTAATTGATTAGAGTCTCACCTGTCCCTCGTTGCCACTTTGTATTTATACCCTCAGTTAGCTTATTTTCTTTGTCTTGTGTTAACGATACTAGCTGGCTTGTATCTGTAACGCTTAACCAAGGGAAGAAGGTAGATGAGGTAATTCCAATCCCTAGGAGCCCTAGGCACTGACAGAGAACCGATGTTCTGTTTTGGAGCAACAACGGAGCGCAGCAGATGTCTCATAGGTCCATGTCGTATTAATGGCAACTTCTGACCAAGGCAAAGCCGGCAGGCCGAGGGAGCCCAGTGGAGCCTAAAAGTGCAATGGTGCCTAGTAGAGCTAAAGGAGGGAGGAGCAAAGGCGGAGGACTCAGGCCCTGTCCCAAATGGCACCCTAAACCCTTGCGGTCTTCCTCTGAGTCCGCACTTTCACGACGTAATGCCGCTTTGACTGCCTACGAGTAGAAGTACTGGTAGAAGTCCTCTGCGTAGCTCGCAAACTTGCGGGCTCAGCTGAAGTGTGCATCGATGGTGCATAGCAGCCACAAAAGGGGGGCTCATGGGGGGCTCCCTTCTTTAAGCTTAAATGACGAATGGGACACCCTACGGTCTTGTGGACTTAACGGACACGTGCACGCAGAACAGAGGGGCTAACGGGAGACAGCAGAGACTGGACGCTTGCTCTCCATCTGCAATGGGCTCAGGTGTTGTGTCATCTCACATGGAGGTGTCTGGCTGGTCAATTAAATCATACTTTCTGTAAAACCTTAAAAAAAAATAAGGCAGTTAGACACCATTTGCAAATCTCATGCACTCTTTTTGCAAAAACTCTAAACACATTCCTTCTCACTAAAACACATATTGAACTGTGACGTACTTTGCAAACTGCTAAACACAGACAGAAAAAAAGTTAAACATAACTAAAACAATTGTCATTGTTTACACACAACAACTAAAAATTGTTCACACTTATTTCTAATGATGTGATCAAGCCAAATGTACAAAATAAGCCAGTTCAGAGTGCACAGGTGGCACAGATGCACTAAATGTTGATACCAACAATAGATGGAAATAATCGGGAAAAGGAGAAGATGAAGAGTATGTGTAAGAGGTGGTGGACGAGGAGGAAGAGGATGAAGATGAGAAAGGTGTGGACAGTGTTGTCAAGGCTGTATCCAGTACTAGACTAGTACACTAGAGAGTTTTTCCCTTTGCCTGGCAAGAGACAACATTGCCTGTGATGTAGACAAAGTCCTCAGGCCAGACCCAACACAAAGACATGATGCTGAGGCAGAATTAATCTCTCACTGACTTTGATTTTGCAGTTGCACAACTCTTTTGAGTGTATACTGTAATATGCTTTTCATTTAGCTGTTTTTCATTGGCTTTTTTTCTTTCTTTTTTAAGGTATAAAAGTGCTGAATATACAGACATTCAGTAATATTCAGTACAATACTATACTTACAATGCATACACTAATTTATTCACTTTGCTACTGTAAGTTGCGATTACTATGCTTTTTTTCTGTAACTGCATGATTTAGATGTTGTGTTTTAAATTTTTGACTGCTATCAGGTAGTAGGCCCCTCCAGGCCTCCCTGAGGGAACGGGTTCCCGGGTCGGGAACTAATAACTAATAAGCCATTACGCTGACAGCTAGTGGGGACCTGCTATTAGTGATCTGGCCTTAGATGGCAGCATCTTTTCAAGAGTTTTATTTGTCACATACACAGTTATATACATAATATACAACCGGCAGTGAAATGTAAAAATCTGAAAGCGGTATCACACCCTAGCGCAACGAAGTGGGCATGCACTCCCCTCAGCATGGTGTAGTGGGTATATCATTCCCCATATGCGTTCTAGGACGCAGTGTGAGTTCCCTTTCGAAAGGGAACATCTCAGGTTACGTATGTAACCTCTATTCCCTGAGAACAGGGAACGAGACACTGCATCTCTTTGCCATGCCTCAGGGCCTGCCTGCCTGCCTGCCTGCCAAACAATCCCTTCAGACAAAAAAGATGGTGTCATGTTTGCAAGGTGCCCTTATATACTTCCTGGGCTCACATTGATGACATCATGGTCTGTCGCCGGTCAATAGGATTGCTGTGATTGGATAGTAGTTCAGACACCAGTCATGTTCCCCATATGCGTTCTAGGATGCAGTGTCTCGTTCCCTGTTCTCAGTAACCTGAGATCTTCTACAAATAGCCTGAATTGTAATCTTTGATATTATTTTTCATAACTACAAGAAATGAGACAGAACTATGGTAATATTTCATATAACATTAAAGCATGAAATAAAATAATTTAATCATTTTTAATATTTATAAGTTTGCATGTATCAATGTGTTGACGTAAATTACGTTTATGCTATTATGTAATTTGAGGCAGTGGTGGGCTGACGGCATAAATAAGGTGAATTGAACTATAACAGAAAAAAAAAATGGATGATGACATACCAAGTTATGCTAAAAAGAAAAAGTCATATTACTTTAACGATGAGTGAGAGACAGAATTCCTCTTTACAAACATTAAAGATAAAGCTGTATTCCTCATCTGTGGAGCTAGCATTGCAGTTGCCAAGAGACACACTGTTGAGAAACATTTCACTACAACCCAATGGCCGTTATCCATCAGGTACACCACTGAGATTACAAAAAGTTAGTGATTTGAAAGCAACATTAAGCAGACAGCAATAATTTTTTACTAGACCCGCTAAAAAGTCACAGGCTGCAACCTGTCACGGTGGTTGCAGAAATGCAGGCACAGACGACGATAATAAATCTAAAAATTACAGGTTTAATGGTAATAAAAGCAAACAGATGATCAGGCAGCAACACACACTTACTAAGACAGTGAACGGACAAGGAGTGACTGAAAAGGCAGAACTTTAAAAGTGAACACAAACGAGGATAATGACTACACACAGCTGACACATATGAACTAAAAATGACAGTAACCAAGGAGACAGATGAGTGGAAGGAATCTGAACAAAGAAACACGTGACAAATGAAAACAAACTGAATGTCCATGATAACTGAAACTCAACACAACTGAAGCTTAATTTAGAGTTACTCATTTTTTGACAAAACAAAAAAACATTTTCGGATGGTGAAATTGTCAAGGGAGCAATGACTGTGGCTGCAAACACTCAACACACAAAGATCACAAGAATGGAAATGAAATAATGTCCGCACTCTCCAATGTTCAACTCAGGGCTGACACAATTGCAAGACGAGTCACGGTTATGTCAGCAAACATAACCTGTGATGAATTTGTGGATTCTAGTAACCAAGGATTCTAGTGTGGATTCTATTTAACCAAGATGGCGCCGCTGTGTTCGGTCGCCGTTCAGGTCGCTCCACGAAGACTGTGCTTTTATTTATTATTTTACTTTCTTTTGCTCTCAATTTTTACAAATGTATCATCTGCATTGATCTGCTATGACAGCAAAACTCTTTTGGACATTGGTTACCTCTACACTGGACTGTTTCAGGACACTTTCACCGATCCTCTGTGGCCATCTGAGATTCTTCGGAACACCGAGTTGAACAATGGCCAGAGTCGACGGCGAAGAATCAAGAAACACCACGGGAAACACGCGGGGATCCGCAACAGACTGAGAAAAAGGGCATTCAGCCCACCTCTCCCAAGTATCATGCTCGCAAATGTCCAATCCTTGGAAAATAAGATGGACGATCTTAGAGCCAGGATAAGTTTCCAACGGGACATGAGAGACTGTAACATCTATTGTTTATCTGAAACATGGCTCACGCCCGCAGTCCCGGACACAGCTGTGACGCCGTCGGAGAACTTCTCTGTTCTTCGGATGGACAGAACAGCCGAGGCCGGTAAATCCAAAGGCGGTGGAGTATGTTTCATGACCAACAAGAAATGGTGCGACCCCAGGAACATCACCATTCTTTCGCGGTCCTGCCCGCCTCATCTGGAACATTTAACAATCATTTGCCACCCATTCTATCTGCCGAGGGAGTTTTCCTCGGTCATCGCGACCGCCGTTTACATTCCACCACAGGCAGACACAGGGCTGGCTTTATCTGGCCTTCATGATGTTACCAGAGGCTTCATAAACAAACACCCCGATGCTGCTTTCATCGTCGCGGGCGATTTTAACAAAGCAAACCTAAAGAAAGTCTTGCCAAACTTTCAACAGCACGTCTCCTGTCCTACACGAGGAGCAAACACACTGGATCATTGCTACTCTCCATTTAAGAACGCCTATAAAGCGCGGTCACTCCCAGCTTTCGGCAAATTGGATCATGCCGCCATTTTCCTCACACCTGAATACAAACAAAGGCTCGTTCAGGAACCCCCGGTGAGGCGGGAAGTTAAACGCTGGTCACCCCATTCAGAGACTGCGCTACAGGCAGCTCTTGATGACGTCGACTGGGACATGTTCCGGGCGAGTTCATCTGACGTCAGCGAGTTCACGGATGTGGCTCTTTGCTTCATCAACACGCTTACAGAGCAAGCCACACAAACAATAACAATAATGTCCTTCTCAAATCAGAAACCGTGGGTGGACAATTCAATCCGTGCTGCAGTGAACACACGCACTGCCGCATACAACGCCGGTCTCCTATTGGGGAATATGACTGAATACAAATCATCCTGCTATGCTCTCCGATGCGCAGTTAAAACCGCAAAGCTCCGTTATAAGGATCGAGTGGAGTCTCATTTCCAACTCAATGACTCCCGACGCATGTGGCAAGGTCTGAGGTCCATCTGTTCTTTTGGATCTAAATCCTCTGCAGAGGTCAGAGCTGATCCGTTGCTTGTGAATGAGTTAAACTCTTTCTATGCTCGCTTTGATTGTAATCGCGGCAGCGTGACTCCGCCAAGTGACGCGTCAGAGGGTTTTAATCAGAGCAGCAACAACCACGTGGTATTTCAGGTCGTGTTCTGCGATCCTGTGCTGATAAGCTCGCCAGGTTGTTTACATCTATCTTTAATGAGTCCCTTGCTACATCTGTGGTCCCCACCTCCTTCAAAAAATCCACTATCATCCCTGTCCCTAAGAGCAGTAAACCCTCTTGCCTAAATGACTATCGTCCAGTGGCTCTTATGCCTATAGTCATGAAGGTCTTTGAGAGACTCATTAAAAACACCATTTGCTCCTTCATTCCTGACACTTTGGACCCTCTTCAGTTTGCCTATCGTCCCAATAGATCGACTGAAGATGCCATCTTGCATGTCCTCCACTCCTCTCTCACTCACATCGACAGCAAAAGTGGGAACTACATAAGGCTGCTATTTATTGACTATAGCTCAGCCTTTAACACCATAGTTCCCATTAAGCTAACCGCCAAACTCCTGGATCTCGGCCTGAATTCTTCTCTCTGCTACTGGATTGAAGACTTCCTCACTGGCAGGCCTCAGGTGGTGAGAGTAGGCCAGTTCACCTCCACCTCCATCACCCTGAGTGTGGGAGCTCCACAGGGCTGTGTCCTGAGTCCCCTGCTCTACTCTCTCTACACGCATGACTGTTTGTCCACACACAGCTCCACCTCTATCATCAAATTTGCTGATGATACTGTTGTCCTGGGCCTCATTTCCAACAACAATGAGACGGCATACTTGGACGAGGTGGAGCATCTAACATCATGGTGCCAGGACAACTGTCTCTCTCTCTGAATGTTGGCAAGACCAAAGAAATGATTGTGGACTTCAGGAAGAGACAGCAACGGACATACTCCCCCCTCATGATCAGCGGGTCACCAGTGGAGAGAGTGAGCAGCTTCAACATCTCCGTGTAAACATCTCCGAGGACCTGACCTGGACTGCTCACATTCAGACACAGGTGAAAAAAGCCAGGCAAAGACTGTACCACCTGCGCCAGGTGAGGAAATTCAGGGTTTCACCAGCTATCCTGAAAACTTTCTATTTAGGGGCGATAGAAAGTGTATTAACTCAGTGCATCACAGTGTGGTATAGGAACAGCACCAGTCATGACTGCAAAGCCCTGCAAAGAGTCGTGCACTTATCCGAGCGTATCTCAGGGTCAGCTCTCCCGTCTCTGCAGGACGTCTACACCAAACGCTGCAAAGGTAGAGCTACTAAAATCATCAAGGACTCTAATCACCCTGCAAACCCTCATTTCACGCTGCTGCCATCTGGTTTAACTGTGAATTTGCACTGTCCATGGAGCGGACCTGTTTACATTTCACTGCTGGTTGTATATTCTGTATATAACTGTGTATGTGACAAATGAAACTCTTGAATCTTGAATCTAGTAGTTCAGCGCAGCTCATGGTTTTGATAAGAATGGTTTTCAGTGAATTTTTTTTTTTCAGTGAAAGAGGAATTTCAGACATTACTACCCATCAAGACAACAACTAGGAGTGTTGATATTTATGATGCGGTGAAAAAGTACTTAATGGAAAAGAATGTGCCATTTGAAAAGTTGGTATCGGTAACAACTGATGGAGCTCCTGCAATGACTGGCCAGCATACAGGTTTTGTTGCGTTATGCACAGGAGACCCAGAATTTCCAAAGTTTCTACATTACCACTGCATTATACACCAACAAGCACTGTGCGCAAAAATTGATGGGACTTGATCACGTAATTACTCCAGTCCTTAAAATCAGTAACAGCATCCAGTCCAAAGCAAAACAGCACAGGTCTTTCAAGGTACTTCTGGAGGAGCTCTCAGCTGAATATGGTGACCTATTGCGTCACACTGAAATTCGCAGGCTGAGCAGAAGAAGGGTTTTGCAACGTTTTTCATCACTTTTATGCGAAATCAAAGTGTTCATGGAATCCAGAGGGGAGGACACCTCCATGCTTCAGGACAAAGAATGGCTTATGGACCTTGCCTTCCTAACTGGCATCACTGGGAAACTGAATAATTTTAACTGAGAACTACAAGGCAAAGGTAAGACAATCAGTGACATGATCTGTAAATGCATTCAAAGCCAAGATCAGCATTTTCTCCACATACCACAAGTGATGCAATAAATTGCATCACTTTCCATCCATGCAGTCAATGCTAAGTAACAATGCTTCTGCATCTGAGGTCTTTGAGAGAGCATTACATAAGTACTTTAAACTCTGTGTGACCATGTGTGTCATTGATTGCAAATCAAGTGGACATTTTGCAAATTTCTGACAAACTAAGTGATGCATTTAACCTGATCTCCAGAGAGGTTGAGATGGAGATTCTCACCCTGCAAAGTGACATTAACATCAAAGCCCATCAGGGGGCAACAGGCTTTTGGAAACTTGTTGACCCCGAGAAATGCATTAATATTTGTACATTTGTCTTTTTGGTTCAACTTACATTCGTGAATCTGCATTTTCAAATATGAATTTTATTAAGAACAAACACAGAATACGGATGGACATTTGGAGGACTCAATTAGAGTTACAGTGTCAGGTTCTACTCCTGATTATAGGGCACTTGTGGACATTATGCAGTGCCAAGCTTCCCATTAAAAGGTATTTTTTGCTTATAAAAGCAAGTTGATTTGGCTGCTTTATTGTTGCAAATGTGACAAATGAAACTTTGTGGCATTAAAATATTGTATTCAGATGTGTAAATGTGTTCTACAGAGAGAAAATTATTAAATTATAAATGTATATATTTTTTTAAATAAATGTGTGTGTGTGTATATATATATATATATATATATATATATATATATATATATATATATATATATATATATATATATATATATATATATATATATATATATATATATAGAATTGATTGTTGAATAAAATAATTTAAATGCTTGAAATGATTTACAGTTATTAAGCCAGGATATCAATATGCATTACTTTTGGTGATTAAAAGTAAAGTGAAAAGGTGCCACTGTGTTTGTATTTATTTTTATGAAATTGTGTGTGGGCATGCATCACAGATGTGTGTTTTGGAGTTGCAAGTATATTAAGACATGAGCAGCAAAAACTCATTTGTGGTTTTAAGGTTGGTAGAAAAGAATCAGTGGTCCAAAAGGAGATCAGGAGGTTAGGCTGCAGATTTTGGGTGAGAGGTTTATGTTAGTTTAATTGCTTGAAACAAGCAATACACGTGTGTGTGTGTGTGTGTGTGTGTGTGTGTGTGTGTGTGTGTGTGTGTGTGTGTGTGTGTGTGTGTGTGTGTGTGTGTGAGAGAGAGAGAGAGAGAGAGAGAGAGAGAGAGAGAGAGAGAGAGAGAGAGAGAGAGAGAGAATATCAGAATATCAGAATATCAGATTATGAGATTATGAGATTACTGCTCAACATTTAAATGGCTAGTTACTATTCACTGTAGCAGTTCACAGCATGCTTTCAGAGTTCATCTAAACCTCTCCACCTTCCCCAGCTCCACCTGTATAGATCTGGTATGAGTAATTGATATATGCTATTTGTGCCGCAGCAATATGTCTTACATACTCATAGAAGCATACTGACGTATGTATTTGTAATAGCAAGTTCCTATACTTGCTCTGCAGCTAAAAATCTTAGAGAGTTGTCACGGTAGAACTGTAGTGTTTATATTTTGACTGACTAAAAGCAACAGCCATATCACCCTGTAACCCAAGAGGATTCACTGGTTTCCCACTGAAGTGAAGCAGGGTTGAGCCTGGTCAGTACCTGGATGGGAGACCTCCTGGGAAAATTAGGTATAGCTGCTGGTAGAGGTGTTAGTGAGGCCAGCAGGGGGTGCTCACCCTGTTGTCTGTGTGGGTCCTAACACCCCAGTATGGTGATGGGGACACTGTACTGTAACAAGCATTATCCTTCAGATGAGATGTTAAACTGTCTCAAAGACGTCTGTGGTCATTAGAAATCCCAGGATGTCCTTCATAAAGACAGGTGTAACCCTGGCATCCTGGCCATATTTGCCTATTGACCTCTGTCCATCATGGCCTGCTAATAATCCCCATATACCGATTGGCTTCATCACTCAGTCTGCTCTCCATCAAACAGCTGGTGTGTGGTGGGTGTTCTGGTGCAATATGGCTGCTGTCGCATCATCCAGGTGGATGCTGCACATTGATGGTGGTTCAGGAGATTCCCACCTTCCATGTAAAGCGCTTTGAGTACCCAGAAAAAGCACTATATAAATGTAACAAATTATTAAATTCATTATTTTCAAGTTTGTTTGAAATCTTTGGTAAAAAAAATCACATGTACATAAGTATTCACAGCCTTTGCCATAGCACTCAAAATTGAGCTCGGGTGCATCCTGTTTCCACGGATCATCCTTGAGATATTTCTACAACTTGACTGGAGTCCACCTGTGGTAAATTCAGTTGATTGGAGATGATTTGGAAAGGCACACACCTGTCTATAAGGTCCTACAGTTAACAGTGCATGTCAGAGCACAAACCAAGCCAGGAAGTCCAAAGAAATTGTCTGTAGACCTCTGAGACCTCCATTGTATTGAGGCACAGATCTTGGGAAGGGTACAGAAAAACTTCTGCAGCATTGAAGGTCCCAATGAGCACAGTGGCCTCCATCATCCATAAATGAAATAAGTTTGGAACCACCAGGACTCTTACTCAAACTGAGCGATCGAGGGAGAAGGGCCTTAGTCAGGGAGGTGACCAAGAACCCTATGGTCACTCTGACAGAGCTCCAGCATTTCTGTGGAGAGAGGAGAACCTTCCAGAAGAACAACCATCTCTGCAGCAATCCAATAATCAGGCCTGTATGGTAGAGTGGCCAGACAGCACATGACAGCCCACTTGGAGTTTGTCAAAAGGCACCTGAAGGCACTCTTAGAGTGGCACTCTTAGACCATGAGAAATAATATTTTCTGGTCTGATTTAACAAAGATTGAACTCTTTGGCCTGAATGGTAAGTGTCATGTCTGGAGGAAACCAGTGGGCAGAGGGCAGTGTTGCCATTGAATACTTTCACTAGAAAAGACTTTAATATTAAACATTTTGTTTTGGTTGACTAATGATTCTCGCTGAATGCTTACACGTGGACATCGTATTCTTAGTTGTTTTACAAGAGTGTTTGTTTCATACCACACATACCTTTAATTTGAAGTGCGGAAAAGGAAGTGCAGCGGTGCAGTGTGTGTGTTGGTGCACTTTCTACATGAAGAGTCATTCTGATTAACGTTGTCAGAGAAGAAAGATTAACTTTTGAGTACTCACCATGCAAATATATGTTTAAAAGGTTTCTTTCTACCTCTTAGCTCCTGGCTGATGAAGGGCACAAGGTACTGTTTTATAGCGATGGGCAGACTGAGGCTTTGTGAAACACTGAAACAGTTGAAGCAAATGTGCCGTATTGTGCCGAAGCTTCGAAACAATCAGACATCCGTCTCCACGGTGACCCCTGCAAATGTTTTATTGAAAGTAAAACTTTCAAAAGCAATTAACTAATCTAATATCTAATACAATTAAATATTAAGTGTCTATATGTTTGTAAGGGCTTGTTTTGTTTGTTCCATGAATGGCTCAGATAAACAGGCCAATACGAGACTCTTACTATTATTCCTTTTAATTATACTAATGTCTCATTAAAAAGTCTACAATTGTATAAAACTGATCAGAGATCAGGTAAAACCCACAGATACAAAAGCATGATGGATCCATGTTCTCATTCTGGTTATGCCAAATTCTGACCATCTGAATGTCTCAACAGAAATCGAGACTCATCAGACCAGGCAACATTTTTCCAGTCTTCAACTGTCCAATTTTGGTGAGCTTGTGCAAATTGTAGCCTCTTTTTCCTTTTTGTAGTGGAGATGAGTGGTACCCGGTGGGGTCTTCTGCTGTTGTAGCCCATCCACCTCAAGGTTGTGTGTGTTGTGGCTTCACAAATGCTTTGCTACATACCTCAGTTGTAACGAGTGGTTATTTCAGTCAAAGCTGCTCTTCTATCAGCTTGAATCAGTCGGCCCATTCTCCTCTGACCTCTAGCATCAACAAGGCATTTTTGCCCACAGGACTGCGGCATACTGGATGTTTTTCCCTTTTCACACCATTCTTTGTAAACCCTAGAAATGGATGTGCATGAAAATCCCAGTAACTGAGCAATTGTATATTGTGAAATACTCAGACCTGCCCGTCTGGCACCAACAACCATGCCACGCTCAAAATTGCTTAAATCACCTTTCTTTCCCATTCTGACATTCAGTTTGGAGTTCAGGAGATTGTCTTGACCAGGACCACACCCCTAAACGCATTAAAGCAACTGCCATGTGATTGGTTAATTAGATAATTGCATTAATGAGAAATTGAACAGGTGTTCCTAATAATCCTTTAGGTGAGTGTGTGTATATATATATATATATATATATATATATATATATATATATATATATATATATATATATATATATATATATATATATATATATATGTATATATATATATATATATATATGTATATATATGTATGTATATGTATATATATATATATATATGTATATATATATATATATATATGTGTATATATATGTATATATATATATATATATATATATATATATATATATATATATATATATATATATATATATATATATATATATATATATATATATATATATATATATATATATATATATGTATATATATGTATATATATATATATATATATATATATATATATATATATATATATATATATATATATATATATATATATATATATATATATATATATATATATATATATATATATCAGAATCAGAATCAGAAAGAGCTTAATTGCCAAGTGTGCTTGCACACACAAGGAATTTGTCTTGGTGCTGAAGCTTCCAGTGCACATATACAATACAACACAACATGAACACAAATATACAAATATGAAAAATAGTACAAAATAAAATAAAGGTATGTGTATATATATATATATATATATATATATATATATATATATATATATATATATATATATATATATATATATATATAAGGTTACAATTACATTTAAGAATATATTGCACTAGTTTATATATATATATATATGCACAGTTACATTTAAGAATATAGCACTAGTTTAGAATATATTGCACTAAACAGTCAAAGTATTGCACTTAAAGGCGGCTGGGGTGGGGTATTCAACTGTTCAAGAGGGAAATGGCCTGTGGGAAGAAACTGTTCCTGTGCCTAGATGTTCTAGTGGCCAGTGATCGGAGTCGCCGTCCTGACGGTAACAGTTCAAACAGGAAGTGTCCAGGGTGAGTGGAGTCTGTGATGATTTTACCTGCCCTCTTCCTCACTCTGGAAGAGTACAGGTCCTGGAGGGCTGCCAGGGGGCACCAATAATCCTCTCTGCAGTCCGGATTGTACGATGTAGTCTCCTGATGTCAGATTTGGTAGCTGAACCAAACCAGACAGTGATGGGTGTGCACAAAACAGACTCAATGACAGCCGAGTAGAACTGGATCAGCAGCTCCTGTGGGAGGTTGAACTTCCTCAGCTGACGAAGGAAGTACAGTCTCTGCTGGGCCTTTTTTACAATGGAGTCAATCTGATATATATATATATATATATATATATATATATATATATATATATATATACACACATATGTGTATATATGTGTGTGTGTGTGTGTGTGTATGTATGTATGTATGTATGTATGTATGTATGTATATATGTATGTATATGTTTTTCTCTCTAAATTGAGATTGTCAGTTGTACCAAAATTAATTCATTGTTAGCTCAGGTGTTTAATTTACTTCACATTGCACTCTAAAGGAGATCATTGTAATTAAGGCAATTCATAAATTCATATAGGTAATTCAGGTAGCACTTTGAAAGAAGTTTGTCAATTGTTTTAAAACTCATTTTTGGTAAGTGCTTTATCTGCATTAAAGATTGTTACTTTCAATGTTAAAATAATTTGTTATTCAGACTTACTACACTACAGTAATGCAAGGTTATTACATTAGCCTGTATACTAAAATGTGATTTATTGTCACACTATTTATGGTGTAGGCCAATTCGATTGCAAATGTGTATGTATTAGTTTATAAGTTTCTTATGGACATTTATATACAATTTGCAAGCAGATGTCTAATAATTGTTTGTTTGTTTGTTTGTTTGTTTGTTTGTTTTATTCAGCTCTTACGTCTTTTTGGAAATTAAACCCTTTATAAACATCAGTTCCTGAGAGTAAATTGCATCTGTTCAGCCGGGAATGCTATAATCATGCTGTGGGGATGTTTTTCAGTGGCACGAACTGGGAAACTAGTCAGGATTGAGGGATAGATGAATGCAGCAATGTACAGAAACATCCTTGATGAAAACCTGCTCCAAAGCGCTCTAGACCTCAGATTGGGATTGGGATCTTCCAACAGGACAACGACCCTAAGCACACAGCCAAGAAAACAAAGGAGTGTGTCACATGTCTTTCTTGTCATTGTGTGAGCACATGGCTGGTATTCGTCTTTGCTGGCCATGTGCTTGTGTTTGTCATGTTTGGTGTGAGCACATGGCTTGTCACGTGGTCCTTGTGTCATGTGTTCTCACGTCTATTGTCTAACGCCGCCCATTTTGTTATCTGATTATTGATTAAGTTGCCCCACCTGTTCTCCCTCATTACCTGCCTTGTTTGTTCCCTATTTAGTCTCCTTGTGTTTGCTGTCCTGAGCTGGATCATTGTTTTGTGTTAAGTTGTTACGCTCGATGCGTTGTGGTACTCCTTCTTGTGTTATAGTCAAGTTTGGGTTCCCCCTTGTGGGTAGTTTTGGTTGTTTTGTTTATATTTTATTATTAATAAAACCACCATTTCTTCCTGTGTTTGAGTCCTCGCCTCATCTCTGCACCTTCCATAAAGTGACTATGGGACAACTCTGTGAATGTCCTTGAGCCCAGACTTGAACCGATAGAACATCTCTGGAGAGATCTGAAAATGGCCAATGGGAGAAACTGCCCAAAAATAGGTATGCCATGCTTGTAGTATCATACTCAAAGACTTGAGGTTATAACTGGTGTCAAAGGTGCTTTAACAAAGTATTGAGCAAAGGCTGTGAATACTTATGTTACGAAACAGAGACTTACAACAAGGAGGTAAGTAACTCCAAAGCTTTGTTGATAGCAGGAGGGAATGAGAGTGGTATGGTGAGTGTATCAGCAGAAAGAACTAGTTGATGAATGGCAATACTGACAGTCTGTTACTGTAGCTGGATGAGGAGGTCGTGGATGGTGGAGAAGATAGATGCTGGGGCACACACCTTGGTGGAGAGACTGAATGGAGACTTGGAGATGGAGAGGATATACAGACACGGAAGACTGGTAAGACGATGGAGACACAGAGAATCAGGAGAGACGATGAAGACATGTAACATTCGCTGGAGACAGGAAAGTGGAGCCAGGCGGTGAGTCCTACTCAAAACGAGACCAGACAAAGTAACTGCGTGAGTTGTGTGCTTATGAGTCTGTGTTGATGAAGAGATGAGATGTGGGTGATTTTAGAACTCTGGTGACAACGAATGCTGTGATTGTGAAGCCTGGCTGCTCACTGACAGTGTACATGTGTTTTTTTTTTATTTTTATTTTTATTTTTATTATAAACTTCTAACAAACAAACTTTTCACGTTGTCATTATGTGGTATTGTTTGTAGACTTCAGGAAAATTATGAATTTAATCCATTTTGGAATAAGGCTATAACATAACAAAATGTGGGAAAAGTGAAGCGTTGTGAATACTTTCTGGATGCACTGTACATGACACTCTGCTGTGAGCATGTAAGACATGCTGCTGCTCTTGCACAAATAGCATGTATCAATTATTCCATAGCAGATCTATACATGTGGAGCTGGGGAAGGTGGAGGGTTTTAGGCGAACTCTGAAAGCAAACTGCTATAGAAAATGGTAACCTGCCTTTTAAATGTTGAGCAGCAAGCAGATGCAACATAGGCCAATCAGCTGTGCCAAGTGGTTAACGTTGTAATTATCAACAGCTAGTGTTAAGGACCCATCAGCCTGCGCCATCTAGAATTTCATGACAAAACTAGGCGTTTTGATGATCTCGTTTTGTGTTTAAGGTTTTGAGAAAATGGGTTATGACTTCAAGAAATGTGTTTTAGCAATTCAGAATCCTCTTCAAGTCTCTGGATCATCTAGCCAAGCTATAAACGGACTGAACATACACCTGACAGGTATCTTAACATTATGTAATAAATATGAGCAATATCACACTTGTAGTTGTGCAATATGGCTCTATATCAGCACTGCACTGGCTCCCTATTAAACATCGTATACATTTTAAAATCTTGCTTATTACTTACAAAGCACTAAATGGTTTAGCTCCCCAGTACTTGAGTGACCTCTTAACACATTATACTCCATCACGTCTATTGCGGTCTCAAAACTCTGGCCAGTTGATAAGCCCTAGAATATCAAAATCAACTGCAGGTGGTCGATCCTTTTCCTCTTTAGCACCTAAACTCTGGAACAGTCTTCCTAGCATTGTTCGGGAAGCAGACGCACTCTGTCAGTTTAAATCTAGACTAAAAACGCATCTCTTTACTATGGCATACACATAAAACATTATCAATTTCTATTATTCAAATCAGTAAATGATTGTTAGGCTGCATTAACTAGGTCAGCCGGAACCGGGAACACTTCCCTTAACATCTGATGTACTCGTTACATCATAAGAAGAATGGCATACACTAATGTTAGTCTCTCTGTTTATCCCAAGGTTTACTGCAGTCAGCTGGATCCGGGCCGTATCCAGATCAGATGGTGGACCTGTGCCTGGACATGACCAGCACAACCCTGAAGTGTCTGCAGCAAGCGTGTCAATTAAACTCCCCCTGTAAATGCCGCATCGACACAACATCCTCAAACCCATCTCCAGAGTGGTGACTCCAATCTTTCAAATAATCTTATAAATCTCTATTTACCTAATATGACTTAAGACCTGCAATGTTACCAGAATTATAATCATACACGGTTTGTTCGTCGGCCAGAGGAGAACTGGCACCCCGACTGAGCCTGGTTTCTCCCAAGGTTTTTTTTCTCCATTCTGGCTGTGAAGGAGTTTTGGTTCCTTGCCACCGTCGCTTTTGGCTTGCTCAGTTGGGGACACCTAAATTTCAAGTATATTACCGATCTGTCCGCATTGACACTGTATGATAATTGATTAGCTGGATAACATCACCATTTTCACCAGAGCGGCTGTACAGCCGAATCAAATTCTGTTGCATTATTTTCCTGTTAACACTGTGAAGCTGCTTTGAAACAATTGGACTTGTAAAAGCGCTATATAAATAAAGGTGTTTTTTTTTTTTAATTTTTTATTATTATTTGCTTTTTGAGAAGGGTTTGCAGAAGTAAGGCTGTTCTCGGCTGGGTACATGAGCACAAATTGCAAGAGATCGCTCGGACTGTCCGAAAACGTCAGACTTTTTTTTTTTACTTGGGTGCTATCTTTATAAATGCACAGTAGGGATAGGAACTTTAATGTGTACAATCACCTAAATGCTATCTATTGTTCCTGTGTTTTTCCCCCAGTAATGTTCTGTCACAGTTGACAGAGTTAAATTTTAAATTTAACAACACACCAAAATGTGTTTACATCTGTCTACATCTCTGTATGCAAGTGCATAAAAATAGTGTGGGTGTGGTACAGTTAGTTTTAGTCAAAGGTCTAGCAACAGATCTGGAGAACAAATATCATAAAATCCATAGACGATTCCCTGCACTGTATAACCTCTCTGTAAATTTAAACAGTCTTACAGTTGTCAGGGTGGCGAGGATAATCCAGAGGCCAAGCAGTGAGCTACTGTTTCATACTGGAAATCCCATTCTTTCTTTACATGAGGTGTGATGATTAATAGGCAGATGCTGGGAGCCAAGGAGAGGGTGGAACATTTCCAACAGTTGGAAATCTACCGCAAGCCTCTCTATGCAAATACGAGGCAAAATCACAGATGTCTGAATGCATGTAACTGCCTGGCAAGTATGGGCATAGATATGTTTTTCATCTCTCAGGCATACTGTATATTGAATGAGCATTCTTCAAAACAATTACATTAAAGCATTACTGCTGCAGTGGTATATTACCATTAACTTATTTACTATTTATTAATAATAATATTTAATATTAATTTATATTTTTATTTAATAATAATAAATAGTTGGTTGGCATCTTGTAGTAATCTGGGCACTAGTTTTAGTTTGTAATACTGCTCGATTCTGAGTCAGAACTTGAGCGAGAAGGGTTTCACATTTTGATGGTCCATTTAACACATTCTGTTGACTAAGTAGCGTTGCACCTACATGTCTACTAACTCTCATTAGAACGTTAGTAGAGTATTAGTAGACTGGTAGGGTAAGGCCTGGGACACACTAGAGGATTGTCAAGTCCTAAACTGATTTTAAAACTGTGGGAGACCAGAGACATAAGTGCAGTTTCAAAGATTTTTAGCATTATAATCCTTTGAATGTACACATTAGAAGATTAGCATGTGAGACAACACACCTATCAGTTGTAGTAGCATTTTCCACAGTGGAACAAGATCTTATGAAGAATTGTGAGATCAAATGTGACTTGAGAAGAAAATCAAATGGAGGACGATCAACATCGTTAGCTCGTTCTCTTGATATGAGTTTTGTTAAAGGAGGAAAAAAAAGAATATGGGTGGTCTTTCTCAATACTCCACCTTCGTGGCGTGTTTGTGGCTGCCAAGTTTTAGCTATAGAAGCACACAACAACATTGGTGAAGCTTGCTTGCTCTCATCGGCTATTGAGGGTATCACATCAGAGGCAGCCCATCATGTTTGATATTACATATAGTCCATGAGTTTTACGATTTGATATTTACGATTTGGGATCACGCAGGCTCCGACGCAATCAAGAGCAGTGAAATAATTGTAATTACACCACACAAGTGAGGATTTTTTGGATAAAAGGTCATTTGCGACAAGCCTCAAATCGGGCTACACCCCCCAGATCGATAGGATATTTTTTTTTTTTTTTTTTTTTTTTTTTTTAATGAATGTATTAATCATACATGAAATAAAGTCATGAGTCATAAATGAAGCCTGACTCCTGTTTATTTTGAATGTATGCCAAGCTAGTGAAGCTATTGGTTTATTTACAGTTTATTTAATCATTAACTCACTACATCTGTGTCTGTTTGTTATTTTGTTTGTATGTTTATTTTATTTTATTTTGTTTTCAATTAATTTAATTCTTTCCTTTTATTTATTTATTTTTTTTTTTGTATCGGATTGGTACTCTGTATCAGCCAGTACTGAATTACAGGTATAAAAGGACCGAATGGAGCATCCCTATTCTCCAGTTTCATCCTCAGCCCTCAGTCACTCCTGCCACTCCTACCACCCACTCGTCACCTTCTCCCACCAATCCCTCTGTCACCTCTCCTTCTCTCAGTGGCATGGTTCCACCTCGGGTCTGCTGGGAGCTGTCTACACTGGGGCAAGAGGAGCCCGCGACTCTGCCTACAGCCTCAGTGGACTTTGCTCCTCCTCGACTTGTTGCCCTGGCTCCTGCACCTACGAACTCCTGCCCTCGATTCCAGTGTGGACCATTGGCCATTCGGACGTGTCACACATTCGCTGCAGACCTGTCCTCAGGCTCCAGCTCACCCTCTGGCCTCCAGACCCACATGGTGGGTGGCCTGGGTTTCCACCACCATGTCTCTGCTCAAGGCTCCTCCCTGGCTCTCGCCACCTTCAGCACCACCCTGGACTTTTCTGTCCCACCTCCTTCCGGACAGCCATCCACCTCCAGACCCTCCTCCTGTATCCTATGCCTGTTTCACCATCCCTTTGCCATCTCCTCATCCTCCTTGCCTTCTCTCTACGGCATGAGAATGTGCCTTCTAGGAGGGGGCATTATGTCACACCACATGGATCCTGTTCCTGTTGTAGTTGTCATGGTTATTCATTTGATTTCATCATGTTCAGGTGTGTTATGTTCAGCATTATCTCTACTACTTTGTCGGGTCTCATCAGTGTGTACATTTTGTGTTGGCAGTCAGCTGTGATGGAACTTGCCTTGTGAATTATTAAAGCCTGTTATACTTCATCTTCTTTGGGCGTTTGTCTTGCACCACACTACCTGTGATATAGGGTTAGAATAAGTTGACATGTACTTGCAAAGTTACTTATAGTTAGTAGAATGTCTGTTAGGGGAACATCACAATAACTATTTAGCAGATATTAAACAGACAGTCTACTAATACTCTGAGACTTAGTTGTAGTTGCAAAGTTACTTATGGTCAACCGAATGTTCAAAAGGGGCCATCAAAATAAAGTGCTACCATGAGAAGTTGCCAAAATAAACAGAACTCAAAGCCAGAAAAGCTAGTATATATTCCTACCTGATTTTTCTTCCTCTTTATTATTTTTGATTAATTTCACTGTGCATGCCTGAATACCTGCATATGTAATTGGAAAAATTGGAAATACTCTAATGCAAATTGAAGTCATCCTTCAATTATCTCATTAGTTCTCTTTGGTCAATTCATTTATACCCTGAGTTCTCCCTTACTCTCTGTCAGGACCCAAACAGGTTATTTTTTTGCTTAATTTTTTTGTTTTGTTTCTTTTTTCCCTCCCTGTCACTATGGACATTCCTGCAGTTGCCCCATTATGCCTGGAGCAGAGGGACCACTCCCTGGAGTCTCACACCAGGAATTTTTTGGAGTTGGCGCATCAAACACACTGTCCAGACCACTCGCTTTGGTGTTTTACATATCAAGCATCAGCGAGAGGTCCAAGGCATGCCTCCCAGGGAGCGGTCCACATTGCAATTTTGCCGCATTCGTGGAGTGGGTGCAGGTAAATAACTCGCCATTCACCATCGGCCCCGTAGAGGATAACATCACACCAGCCCCACTCCAACACTGCTAGAGACCAGCCATTCACCACCAGCGAGCGACCCAAAGGAGATGTTGTACGAGCCCACTGCAGACCATGCTGCTGCGATGCACAAGCCTGAACCAGAGGAGAGGACATCACACTTGAGCCCTTCACAGATTCTGACCAGGAGCTCAAGTCGGCAACACCACAGATCGCAGAGGGAGTGTTGGTGGAGATTGGCAGCTTGGAGGATAGCCCCGCCCACACTCCCGCCATTGTGTGTGAGCATGATTTGGCCTCTGGAGGGTATTTGGTTTTAGGACAATCTAACAGACTGGTTTGCAGAGGTGATACCCAGTGCCCCTGTACCTCCATGTCCCCTAAATCTCCAGTGCCCCCTGTAGCTCCAGTGTTTCCTGTTTCACCAGAATTCCCACCCAACCTCTCTCCCACCTCCTCAATCAGCCAGTTCCCCAGTTCACTCGTGTCCTTCAGCCCCTCTGCATCTACCACAGGCAGGGAAGACCTGTCCAGTGTCTTCAGGCCATCAGCTACATCCAGCACATCGGCTCCACCCTGGCTCCTCCCTCCCTTGGCTTCACTGGAAACCATCAGCCATATGGCTTCTCCGGGCTCCCTCGTCCTCCGACTCCTCCTTGGTTGGATGTCAACCTGCCTGCTCCTTTGGCTCCATCTGGCTTCGCCCTCCCACCAGCTTCATCTTCGTCCTCGCTCCCACCTGCTTCCCCTCTGTCCTCTGGTTCACCGGTTCCATCTTGGATGCTCATCGCCACGGCTCCACCTCAACCTCCAGTACCATCGTTCTCGTGTAGGCTCATTGACCTGTCAGCTTCACCTGTGTCTGCATCTTGGACATCTGGATCTCCGTCGGTCATCCCTAGAGTACCTTCCGTCAAGTCAGCACTATGGCTTCTCCCGCCTTCCACTCCTGCTCCTGGCACCTCACTGGCTCCTCCCACCATTCACTCATCACCCCCCCAAGTACGGCGTCACATCTGTTTTGATTTGGTTCCTGTTTCTTATTTTGTATTTAGTCATAGTCATGTTTCCTGTTTAGTCATGCTTCCTTGTTCCATGTCATGTGATTCCCTATTACCCTCATGTGATCCTGTCATGTGTTCTTGCCATGTGGTTCCTTAGTTCATATGTTTTGTTTTCATAGGTTCACTTGAAACGGTGCAGTGCAGACCAACTGGTATATAACATCAAAGTTCTAAGAGAGTGATTAGAGAGCAGATGGCTATGCATGCTTTTGAATCGCTCTCATGGTACTTTAATGTCATACACCAGTTGGTCTGGGAAGCACAGCTTCAAGTCGAACACGCCTAATGTATTTTTACCTTTTTATCAGTTCTGTCTTTTCATTAGTTCTTGTTTTATTATTTCTATGTCGTCATTGGTTGTTGATGTGTTTCCCTATTTTCATTTATCACAACCGATTGTTCAGACCACGTCTTAATTACCGTAATAATGAAATCTCAAATTGTTTCACGAGCTCACGTGAAACACGTAATCAGGTAAAAGTTATGTGTATTTGGCATTTTGTCTAAGGGTAAGGCTCCGAGTTCGGAATTTGCCCAAACTCGGAGTCCCATCCTAGGCTGGGGTAGGAATAGTTAGGAGTGAGGAGATGGGGTGGTTAAGGTATGTTGGAAACTTTTTTGAGACACTTATTGTCAGAATGGCTGTATTGGAGGATGTGGATCATCATGAACATTCATAGCTGAGGTGTCAACGACTCCTCCCTGAATATCAACTAAAATGAATGTGAGGAGATTTAATAATTGAATGTATTGTTTATTCACAAAAGCACGTTTAATTTAAAATAAGTAATCTGACTATACATGTGATTATACATGTGAACATATAGTAAAGTGTAATTTATTCCTGTGATCAAAGCTGAATTTATCATCATTACTCCAGTCTTCAGTGTCACATGATTCTTCACAAATCATTCTAATGTGAGGATATATGCTCAACAAACTTTATTATGAAAGTTGAAAACAGTTGTGTATTTATTTATTTTTTCAGGATTATTTGATAAATCAAAGATTTAACCCAGAGGATAAATCTTTGATTAACAGAAAGTTAAAAAGAATAACATTAGAGATTAACATAAGATTTTGTAACATTATTAACAAATGTCTTTACTGTTCTTTGATCAATGTAATAAGGCATCTTTGTGAATACAAGTATTAATTTCAATAGATTTCTATTTCAGATAAATGCTGTTGTTTTGAACTTTCTATTTATCAAAGAATCCTGAAATAAATATTTTTTAAGTTTCTTGAGCAGCAAATCAGCATATTACAGTGATTTCTGAAGGATCATGCGAAACTGAAGGCTGGAATAAATGGCATTTTAAAAATATATCCAAATAGAAAACAATTATTTTAAATAATAAAAATACTTCACAATATTACTGTTTTTGCTGTATTTTGGATAAAATAAATGCAGCCTTGTTAAACAGAATAATTTTTTTTTTTTTTTTTTTTTTTTAAACATTAGAAAATTGTCTCGGTTACGTATGTAACCCTCGTTCCCTGAAGGAGGGAACGGAGACGTAAGTCGGAACTGACCGACATATTGGGATCTGTTTTCAGAGACCAATCTACTTCGAGTGATTACGAGGGTTACATACGTAACTGAGACGTTCCCTTTCAGTCGGTCATGTTCGACGTACATTGGAATTGACAGACGAATTGGGATCCCTACCAACACACCAGGGATGCTGGCCCTTCCAGCGCCCTGCTTGAGCTCACTGGACCGCTCCTACATTGGAGAGGGAGTCTGGGCTCCAGGCAGGGAAGGACAGTCACTGCTGTTCCTGCAAGACCCACTCAGAGTGATTATTGGATAACGCTGGTAAAGCGTGCCCATCTTGGAAGATGGAATGCTGCGGAGCCACATCCTTCAAGGGAAGGAGAGGTGGCAGATTACACATAAGGACTAACCTAGCAGGGTAGTGCAACATATGGCAGCCTCTGGGTGGTTCCAACCTGGACCCAGGGGGGAAAGAACATCTCCAGAGACGACAGAGCAGGCTCTGTCAAGGGAAAGACACGGGGCTAGCCGAGTAGGGTAGCTGGTACCATGGAGAATACACATATGGGGTTGCCGTGGGAACCGCTACATATGGATACCCAGCCTACACGCATGTTTCACAAGCATACGGATGCAGGCCTGGCGTCAGACAGCCTGCACCCGTCTGATACTGCACCCGTCTGATATCAACGTCTGATACCGAAGGGGTGACGGAGGAGCTCGACAGGGTTAGCCATTTCTGGGGAACACAACTGGAGACAATAGCCATGTCTTCTTCTCCAGTCATTGTCACTTGCACCACGTTTCATGTTTAGTGTATCTGTCTCTGTTGGCGAGCAGGGCTTCACATGTGATAAATGTAAGTAGATAGTCAGGCTGACGGAGAAGATTTCAGAATTAGAGGCACACATCCAGACTTTATTTGAGAGTAGTGAGAATGTAACAGCTTTAGACACTGCTTTGGAACAGGTTCTCCCCACTCAGTGATGCACCCACTGAGAATCCTGTTGAAAGTGCCCTAGTTATTGGTGATTCTATTACACGGAACGTGAAAATAGAGACACCAGCCACCATAGTCACATGTTTACCGGGGGCCAGAGCGCCTGACATCAAAGCAAATTTAAAAGTGCTGGCTAAAGCTAATCGTAAATTCTCTAAGATTATTATTCACGTCAGCACTAACGATGTTTGACTTTGCCAGTCGGAGATCACCAAAATTAACATTAAAGAGGTGTGTGAACTCGCAAGTACGATGGCAGATGCAGTTTTTTGTTCTGGTCCGCTCCCGCGATACTTAGCAGACCATCATCACTCAATGGCTGGTTGTCTAAGTGGTGTCCCCAAAATACCATAGGGTTCATAGACAATTGGAAAAGCTTTTGGGGCAGACCTGACCTGTTGAAGAGGGACGACATCCATCCTTCTTGGAGTGGTGCCGCTCTTCTCTCTAGTAATTTAGCTACTGGGGCCCAGGTCAGGAAGCAGACGGACTGGCTTACCTGACCGCCTGCTAGCTGTCTCCCATTACAGAAGTCAGATAAATCACAGAGACTCTTTCACCTAGATATAAGATAAGATAAGATAAGATAAACCTTTATTCGTCCCACAATGGGGAAATTTCTCTGTTCCAGCAGCAATTTTACAATATATTACAAATATAAATATACAGCATAATATATATAAAAAATATATATACAGCATATACAAAAATAAAAAACAAAAACAAACAAAAAGTATATCAAGGATTACAGTGTAGTGATTGCACTAAAAAAACAACAAATTGCACATTATTTCAGTGAGAAAAAATAGCAGCAGTGAGTATCATGGTGACGACTCGTTCACTGTGAGCAGCTCTGGTTATAAAGTCTAATAGCAGCAGGGAGAAACGAGCGTCTATATCGCTCCTTCAGACACTTTGGATGTAACAGTCTGTCACTGAAGGAGCTGCTCAGAGCTGAAACCGTTACATACAGGGGGTGAGAGTCATTCTCCAGCAATGATGACAGTTTTGCTACCATCCTTCTCTCTCCCACCTCCTGTACAGTCTCCAGGGGAATCCCCAGGACTGAGCTGGCCTTCCTGATCAGCTTGTCCAGTCTCTTCCTTTCTGCACTAGAAATGCTGCTGCACCAGAAAACAACACCATAGAAAATGGCTGAGGCCACCACAGAGTCAAAAAAGGTCTTCAGTAGCTCTCCTGCACTCCAAAAGACCTCAGTCTCCTCAGCAGAAAGAGTCTGCTCTGCCCTTTCTTGTAGATCGCCTCAGTGTTGTCCGACCAGTCCAGTTTTCTGTTCAGATGAACACCCAGGTATTTGTATGATTCCACTCTCACAATGTCCTTTCCCTGAATGTTCACTGGTGGTAACATAGTTTGTTTGCGCCTACGGAAATCCACCACCAATTCTTTGGTTTTCCCCGCATTTAACTGGAGGCAGTTCCGTTGGCACCAGTCCACAAAGTTATGGATCAGTTCTCTGTACTCCCTGTCATCATCATCTGTGATCAGACCAACGATGGCAGAGTCGTCAGAGAACTTCTGTAGGTGACAGGTTGCTGAGCTGAACATGAAGTCTGCAGTGTAGATGGTGAAGAGAAACTGGGCCAGAACCGTTCCCTGCGGGGCTCCAGTGTTGCAGACAATCATGTCAGACTCACAGTCACGAGTTTTCACAAACTGAGGTCGGTCTGTGAGGTAGTCCAGTATCCAGGCACACAGATGATGGTCCACTCCCATGTCCACCATCTTATCCCTCAGGATCACAGGTTGGATGGTGTTAAAGGCACTGGAGAAGTCAAAAAACATGACTCTCACTGTGCTCCCAGCCTTTTCCAGGTGAGAAAGAGCCCGATTTCGGAGGAAGATGACAGCGTCTTCCACTCCAATGCCAGGTTGGTAGGCAAACTGAAGTGGATCCATTGATGGGCTCACCAAAGGTCGCAGATGGGTTAGCACCAGCCTCTCCAATGTTTTCATCAGATGTGAGGTCAGTGCTACTGGTCTGTAGTCCGCAAGGACTTTTGGACGCGACGTCTTTGGTACAGGCACCACACAGGATGTTTTCCATAACTGTGGCACCTTCCCCAGGTTCAGGCTCAGGTCAAACATGTACAGCAGTATGCCGCACAGCTGGTCAGCACAGGTCTGGACCTGCAGCCTTCCTCACTTTGATCTTCCGGAGCTCCATTCTCACCTGGGCTTCTGTAAGGGGCAGTGTGTATTGGATGGAGTGGGGGCTGGAGGCAATTGGTAGAGTGGGGGAGTTAGGTGTGATGTAAGTAGGCTGTGAGCTGATAGCCGTGCAGAGAGAGGTGGGGCTGGAGCAGCTTGCTGTGTTGGCCGAGATGGGGGGTTGCAGCAGAGGGGACTGGATGGGGGCAGAGGAGAGTGGCTGATCAAATTTGTTAAAGAATAGATTTAGATCATTCACCCACCTCTGGGGGGGACACAAGTTTTGGTGCTTTATGTAGCGTTAGTGTAATTGATAAATCCCATTTGACATTTGTGCTGGCTACTGTATACAGGCCACAATACAGACTTTAAAGAATTTGCTGATTTTCTATCAGAGTTAGTACTGGCTGCAGATAAAGTACTAATTGTTGGTGATTTTAATATCCATGTAGATGAAAAAGACGCATTGGGATTAGCATTTAGAGACAGTCTAAACTCTATTGGAGTAAGGCAACACGTGACCTACTCATCGCCTTAATCATACTCTAGACCTAATATTGTCACATGTTTTACAACCCTCCCTTGGCTGTTAACGGTCTAGGGATTTAGCCTCCCTAAATCCCTAGACATTTTGTAACTGTAACATTTTGAACCAAGTTATGAGTACTGCTAAAAAGACCACTGTGTGTGAGTTGAGAACAAACGAGACCACACAAACAATGACAATTAAATAACCATTTAATAAGAATCACCCAATAACCACAAAAGAAAAAATAACCCTATAATGAAAAAAAAAAAAAAAAAAAAAAAAAGATCAAAAATATCGGAGGAGAACAAAAGGGAACCTGGATTGTGCCAAAGAAACAAAAGTAATACAAATCAAAAGAATCTTGCTAAACCATTTGCAACTAAACCTAAGCTAAAGAAAAGAAAGTAAAGAAAGTCTTCAGTGTCCAAGACGCCCTAAACTTCCCTACACTTTCTACAAATAGAAAAATACAAAGTGTGGCACGAATCCCCTTACCTGAGGTTTCTAACAAACCACTTTCCTACGTGTGTAGATGTAAGTCACGTGACCCCTTACCTAAAACCCCTTTTCTCCACCCAAATCACTGTAATGAGATTCACAAAACTACCAGTCTCTCTCACACGGTCTCAAAAGGGGGAGTACAAAAGATCATCAACATGACAGAGTTCTCCAGATAAAACACCAATAACTAAAGAGAAACCAAAACCACAAATCATATCAAACAAACAAGCAGTCTTTCCCCCCCCTCCTTCCGGTGCAGCAGTCCGTTCCTTATAAAGGGTGTTCCCCAGGTGTTGATCACTGGAGCCGATGAGAACACACCTTCAAGGTAGCACAGCCAATCATGGACATCTGGTGTGATTGACAGCCCAGACAGCCTATCAGCACGTGACCGGTCAATGTGTTAGTAAAAGGGACAGACACTACAACAAAACAGACAGAAGGAATATGCCCCAAAACTCTTACGTCCCTAGGGACGTAACACCCCCACATTTAAGAACAAACTTCACGTTTGTCTCAATATATACACACACACCTCAACACCAAACACATAAGTAAATGCATGCATCAACTAAGAGTTCAACCTCTAGACAGGGCATCAGCAAGGACATTCTCGGAAACTTTATGACGAATTTCCAACTGGAAATTCTGCACAAACAAAGCCCAGCGCATCAGCCATTGATTTGCATTATACATGCGTGACAAAAACACAAGAGGGTGATGATCAGTGAACACAATGATAGGCAAACTAGAAGAACCCAAATAAACTTCAAAAAACTGTAACGCAAATAACAAAGCTAAAGTTTTTTTTTTCTATCGTGGAATAATTGGCTTGGTGTTTGTTAAACTTACGAGAGAAAAAGCAAACAGGATAGTCCACACCATCTTCTCCCTGAATCAAAACTGCTCCAGCGCCCACTGCACTCGCATCAACCTCTAGCTTGAATGCATGATCGAATTGTGGAGCCGCTAGAACTGGACTAGAACACAAAGCCTTAGCATTTTCAAAAGCGATTTGACACTCTTCTGTCCATACGAAATTCTGTTTTGGGCTAAGAAGATTAGTAAGAGGGGTTACCACCGTAGCAAAGTTCTTACAAAAACTTCTGTAGTAACCAATCATACCCAAGAATCGTCTCAATTCTCTCCGTGTAGTAGGTACCGGGAACTTTATAATAGCGACCACTTTCTCTTCTACTGGTTTTACTTGTCCCTTTCCTGCATGTTTTCCTAAATATGTTACTGTTGCCTGTCCAAACACACACTTAGCGAGGTTAAAGGTTAACGACGCACTTTCCAAACGTTTGAACACCGTACGCAATAGAGCCAAATGCTCTTTCCACTCATTTGAAAAAGATCACTAGATCATCCAAACAAGCCTTGCAATTAGGTACTCCAGCGAGAACTATTTGAATTAACCTCTGGAACGTAGCAGGAGAGTTTCGTAACCCGAATGCCATGATGTTATACTGTAGGAAGCAGTCCGGAGTTACAAACGCAGATATATCCGATGCACGTGGGGTTAGTGGAACTTGCCAGTACCCTTTTAGCAGATCTAACTTACTCACAAAGCTAGCAGAACCAATGCTGTCTACACAATCTTCCATCCTAGGAAGAGGATAACAGTCAGGCACCGTAACAGCATTTACCTTTCGGTAGTCCGTACAAAACGGAAGGAACCATCAGGTTTCTTTACAAGACAACACGGGGAACTCCACGGACTATAACTATGACGAGCAAAGTCATTTTGTAACAAATAGTCAGTTTCTGTCTTCATAACGGACCTCTTAATTTCGTTAACCTGATAAGCATTTTGCTTTATTGGCTTCACATTCTGAACATCAATGTCGTGCGAGAGCACTGTAGTCTGCGATGGAACATCAGAAAACAACGCTGGGAACGAGTTAATAAGGTCTACCACATCGTTCCTTTGCGCATCAGATAGAAACGGTAGATGAGAAGTCAACTTGGACAAAATAACAGAGTTATCCAATTTACTACATTGTTGAGGAGTATTCCGCAACAATCCATCCTCATTTGTATCACTGACTGCAACAGACAAAACCTCAGATGTTACAAATACAGGTGCATTGACAGTGACTTGCTTAAATTCACACTCATCTTGGTCATGATATGCTTTAAGCATATTAATGTGACAGACACGTGTCTTGCGCCTTCTTTCCGGAGTACTTATAACAATCTGTATCGCTTAGTTTCCTAACAATGCGATACGGACCAGAAAATCGAGCAGACAATGCAGAACCTAGTATTGGCAATAATACCACCACCTTATCATCTGGTTGAAAAGATCGTACAACTGCACGCCGGTCATACCGATCCTTCATCTCTGATTGCCCCTCTTTCAAGAAAGTACTTGCAAGCTCACATGCACTATGCAACTTAGCTCGAAATTTACTAACATAGTCTAAAACATGTGCTTGTTTTTCGGATGTACTCTCCATCATCTGATCTTTCAGAACTTTTAACGGTCCTCGAACAGTGTGACCAAAAACCATCTCAGCCGGACTAAATCCGAACGATTCTTGGACACTCACGTACAGCAAACTGTACCAAAGGAATTTCTTCATCCCAATCCTTACTCGTTTCCATACAGAATTTGCGAAGCATACTCTTTAGGGTCTGGTGAAACCTTTCAATCACACCCTGGCTCTCCGGATGATATGCACTGGAAACTCTATGTTTTATAGACAAAGACTTAAGAGTTTGTGTAAAAACTCGCGACAAAAAAATTGGTACCTTGGTCTGTTTGGACAACTTTTGGGAGTCCAAAAGTAGAAAAGAACTTTGTCAAAGTTTTCAAAATGACAGGAGCTGTAATTTTCCGCAATGGAATAGCTTCAGGGAATCTAGTAGCTCTACACATTATAGTACACAGATATTGGTTACCTGCTTTCGTTTTCGGTAACGGTCCGACACAGTCAACCAGTACCTCTTCGAATGCTTCATCTATAACTGGGATAGGACAAAGTGGAGCGGGTGGGATCACCTGATTCTGCTTACCTGCAATTTGACAAATATGACACGTACGACAATTTTGCAACGTCTCGCTTCAATCCAGGCCAGAAAAAATATTGAAGAACACGATGATACGGTTTCGTTATACCAAGATGTCCAGAAAACAAGTGTTCATGCAAACAAGTGCAACACATGCAAACGGTATTGACTTGGAACTACCACCTGGTATACCACGTTCCAGTCCAAATCCTCCTCAACCTTAGAACACCACTTCCTCATAAGTAAACTGTCATCTAGGAAATAGGCAGTGGTTAGTTTCCCAGCAGCTTCAGAACTAACCACGGCTGCTAAACATTCTCAATGAAGGATCCTCATTCTGTGCCATGACAATCTGTGATCGAGTAACCGACAAACTCAGAGAATCAAAACTTCCTAGCAGATTCTCTGACTTTTTCCCATTAGGAACAGAGTCTAATTGGTTCTTAGGTTCAAACAGTTTGTCACCATCTGATAACATAGAACCTACCACTGAGTCAGCTAATTCAACTTCCTTATTCTTACCTAACTGAGCACGAGTAACTGCGCAAGCAGCAAACACTTCAGGATACAAATTACTGACATCTACCAGAGGACAAAGCACCGGGAAAGCAGTCACTTCTGGGGCTGGCAAGACTTTGCCTCCAGCTAAATAGTTTCCCAAGATGAGTAATTCCTTTTACCGGGAGTGAATGACGAATTCCAACTCGTACAAAACCTGAAACTAGCGTACATTGTAAATGCACATTATGCAGTGGAACAGACACTACCTGCATTTCTATTCCACGAATCAGAACATTTGAACCACAATATGATTCGTCAGAAAAGGGCAAAACGTTCGAAACCAGAATCGATTGCATAGCACCTGTGTCACGGAGAATGCAAATTTCCTTCCGATCCTCTTCCTTTCCTGACAATGAAACAAACCCCGACATAACGAACGGTTTATAATTTGGGTCAATAACATCAGTACAACCTGATAGCTCAGAAGGTGATACAGTTTTTACAAATGCAACACTCTTTTTAGCCTGCTGTTTACGCACAAGCACCGGACAATCAGCAATTAAATGTCCGAGTTTATGACAATAAAAGCAGTCTTTTTGCTTGCTCGATTGTGAAACTTCAGACTTCACCCAAGAACCCTGAACTTGAGAATGACCTACATTCTTAGTGCGCATCACTGAAAATACTCCCTTATGAGTGAGCATGAACTCATCTGCCAGAACAGCAGCTTGTGACAACGAAGTGACTTTCTGCTCATTCAAATAAACTACCACACGTTCAGGTAAGCAACCTTTAAATTCCTCAAGCAGAAGTAATTCCCTTAAGGATTTAAAGTCAGCAGTCTTAGTTGCACTACACTTATCAAATAAGAGAGCTTTCTCACGCAAAAATTCTACAAAAGTCTGAGGAGGATTTTTCTTATGACCCCTGAATTTGTCGGTACGCGTCTGGAACTAACTCATATGCACGTAAAATTGCTGATTTTACTGCATCGTAATTTAGACTATCCTCTAATGAAAGACTGGAAAAAACCTCCATCGCTTTTCCCACTAAGCGACACTGCAGTAACAAAGCCCAAAAATCTTTTGGCCAACGAAGAAACATAGCAATTCGCTCGAATGCACTAAAATATGAATCCACTTCAGTTTCACGAAAATGTGGTACTAGTGTAATGTTTTTACTCACGTCGAATGACTCCGTTGCGTAACCGCCGGGGCAACAATGGGAGTAGACACTACAGAGGGAGCACAGACAACAGGGGCAGCGGGACTAACTCAAGGGAGAATTGGCAGCACAGCTGGTCCTCCCACAATTCGCATTGCGTCAAGCTCCAGCTGTCGCATTTTCACCTGCTTCTCCGCCTTGATCTCAAGCTTGCGAATTTGTAACTGCAAATCCATCTCTGCCTGCCTAGTCTGAATCTTCTCCTGCGATTCAAGTTGCAAACGGGTCAAATGGACCTTAAGTCTCAGTTTCCCTTTTGAGCAAATAGACATAGGGGAGAATGGTTCGAATGGAGACATAAATGTATGGAAAAATACAAAGTATGGCACGAATCCCCTTACCTGATGTTTCTAACAAACCACATTCCTACGTGTGTAGATGCAAGTCACGTGACCTCTTACCTAAAACCCCTTTTCTCCACCCAAATGAACATCACTGTAATGAGACTCACAAAACTACCAGTCTCTCTCACACGTTCTCAAAAGGGGGAGTACAAAAGATCATCAACATGACAGAGTTATCCAGATAAAACACCAATAACTTAAACAAAAGAGAAACCAAAACCACATAAATCATATCAAACAAACAAGCAGTCTCTTCCCAAAGATTCTCTTTTCAAAGCAGCTTCACATTGTTAACAGGAAAATAATGCAACAGAATTTGTACAGCCGTTCTGGTGAAACGGTGATGTTATCCAGCTAATTTCAAGTATCATATAGCGTCAATGCGGGCAGATCGGTAATATAGATGAAATTTAGGTGTCCCCAACTGAGCAAGCCAAAAGCCAGAGGCAACGGTGGCAAGGAACCAAAACTCCTTCAGGGTAAGAATGGAGAAAAAAAACCTTGGGAGAAGATTGCTTTGTAAATAATCTTCCTCATCAGTTGGTGAAACCTGCAGATACCCTGTTAGTCAATTACAGGCCAATCTCAAATCTACCATTTCTGTCAAAAATGCTAGAAAAGGCAGTGTCTTCACAATTGTGCTCCTTTTTAGAAAGAAATGGTATATGTGAAGATTTCCAGTCAGGATTTAGACCGTATCATAGTACTGAGACTGCTCTCATCAAAGTTACAAATGATTTACTCTTATCATCCGATCGTGGTTGTATCTCTCTATTAGTGTTACTCGATCTAAGCGCTGCATTTGATACTATCGACCACAACATTATTTTGAATAGACTCAAAAATTATATTGGCATTAGTGGAACTGCATTGGCATGGTTTAAATCATACTTATCTGACCGTTATCAGTTTGTAGCAGTAAATGAAGAGATGTCACACCGATCACAAGTTCAGTATGGAGTACTGCAGGGCTCTTCACCCTGTACATACTACCACTGGGAGATATCATTATGGTGTTAGTTTTCATTGTTATGCTGACGATACTCAGCTTTATATTTCTTCACGCCCTGACGAAACTTACCAATTCACAAGATTAACGAATGCATAGCTGATATAAAACATTGGATGTCTAGTAATTTCCTGCAATTTAATTCAGAAAAAAATGAATTTTTAATTATTGGACAAAAATATTCAGGACACGCAGGTCCAAGACTGGTCTTAACCCACCCCCTTTCTTGGATACAATGAAGTAGGGGCTGTAGAACCCTGACTTCATATTGGCTGGAGGAACCGGCTCGATCATGTCCTTTGCCAGTAGGACTTCGATCTCTGACCACAAGACATGGTCTTGCTGCTCCGCACGGAGGTGAAGAGGATGCCCTTGAACTTGGGAGGCCGGCGAGTGAACTGAATCGCGTAGCCAAGTCTGATGGTATGGATGAGCCAGCAAGACGGCCTGGGGAGCTCTAGCCAGGCCCCCAGAGACCGAACAAGTGGGTGCGGACACCGCCTCCCCAAGAGCAGATCCCCTTCTCACTGGGCTACCCATTTCAGGGCCGCTTTCCAGCAGACTTTGTGGGACCCTGGACGGGTTGGGCACCTCCCTTGTGCCCGGCCACCTGCTGCCCGGGTGGAGGCTGCTGCTTGGCTTTAGCAGGGGCAGAGACAGATGCAGGGGGGACGCCCTTGGCGACAAGCAGGCGGAGACGCTGCGACCGACGACTGGGTGGGCGATGTTCTCGATGGTGTCGCCATCATGTCATGTACAGGACGTTTAGGCCCAATAAACGGCACGTCTCGGCTAATACAGGACAGTTGGCAACCCTACTTTTATATCATGCTGCGTTTAATATTATAGAGCCTAAAAATAACTTCATTTCGTACATGTATCTTTATTTAGCATTGAGGTTGCCTACCTATTTCACATTTAAACATGTTTCCGTTGATTTCACACATTTTAGTCTGGCAATTGTTCAACTAGTAGCCTAAAATGTGAAGTTTATGCATCAATAACGCTAATATAAGGGAGACGAAATGTTTTACCTTAAAATCGCGTTTTTCTTATTCTGAGGTAAATCCAAGGTAAACTCGCAGCATGTCTTCCGAGCTCGATGAAAATCATTAGAATGATGAAGACGAGTCTTTGTTTGGAGGTGATGGGGGCGTTTACAGGTTCACGTTCCTTCCTCGTGGACAATTTGCACGTGAATTGCTTTGCGCGCATGGGTGTGGTCACATTACAGATAATGAGCAGTCTCTTGAGAAACTGGACCTTTTGCTGTTTACATATGGATTACATAAACAGAGAATATCTGTTTTTATATAAATTACTATTACTATAAATTAAAATTAGACATTCCAAGCTTTATAAAGAGATATCTGTTGTGTATATGGGGCAAGTTTTCTCTGAGTTCTGAGTATATTTTCACACGCATTTCAGAATGGACTTTACAGGGACTTTACTGTTTGTTTCCTTTATTTAGCAAAATTCACAACATTTAGTTTTTATTTTGAGTGTACATAAATGCTCTTGCAGCATCTGAAAGGAGTTCAAATACTCACAGTATTGGACGGGTAAGCCTTTCCGGCAGTTGAATGGAGAAAGGCATAGGCGCCAGGAGGGCTCTCACAGCATCCAATGGGAGTTCAATACTCATGGCATTGGATGAGTAATTTGCCATTTTTTGTCCATGAACGGGGAGTCTGCGGTTGCTGTTGATGCTATTAAAGTTTGGTATGAGTGCATTGTAATTGAAAGGGGGTGGATACGGTGGGGCTTAGTGTCATAAACGTGGGCTAGGTAGGCAATAGGTAGGCACAGACCGGACGCGAATGCTGAGGACCAGATCTGATTGATTGATTATGATCCGGACAAATTACCGAAGATCATCAAATGTATTAAAAAATAATAAATTGTATTTGCCTGACCTAATCAACTAGCCCAACGAACCTCACTTGGTCCCTATCTCTCGGTTGGGAGGTCAGCCGGGCAGCTGTCTGCTATCTTCCCTGTGCACTGCCTTATCTCCCTTCAAGGACAAACCATAGAACTGAACTCGAAAACATCTGAAGTTATGGCTAACATTCTCACACAACACAATCTCAGACTCACTCGCACCATACATACCCGACCTTATTCCCTACCCGCCCCATCCGTCTGCCTGTCTGTTATCTATCTCCTCTCCCACTCCATACAAAAAATCCCACCACGTGACCACGTGTACTGTGTCATGTTTATGTTTATGTTTATGTTTTGTTGTGTTTTGCTATGTAATGCTTGCTAAATTGCATTCTTGTATTTCTGGAGAGCGTAGGGCGGCGCCTGAATAATCGGCTGCGGCCCGGAGGCTTGCTCCAAACTTCATTTCGTTATACTGTACTTGTACATGTGTAATGACAAAAAAACTTCAACTTCAACTTCAATAGGGGTTTGATGGGCTTTTTTGATGTGGAACCAATTGGACTTGATATAGCATTTGAGAGTGTCTGATTATCATTGTCCGAGAGCTTGAATCTGCTGCTGCTGCAAGAGGCCTTTTTGAGCAGGGTTGTTACCCTGATATGAAAAGAGTGACTGGAAACATTTTCAGTAACACTTTAGAATAATGGTCCGTCATTGATAGGTAACTATGCAGGAAGTAATGCAGGACAAATGAGTAGTAATACATTAACACTTTAGCTTCTACTATTAACTAATATAGAAACTTAACTAATCAGTAAGTAATATCAAATTTAGGACTAAGATCGAGTGACGACACTCTGGGAACGCCCTCAGCGTAGCGCGTCTGAAGCATGAATGAAATCTATCCAACCCTGATTGGTGCTGCGTCATGACGTAGTAGATGACGGCATAAGCGGAAGCTACAAAGGGGATGCTGGCACACAAACACATTAGCTTTTTGCTCTTCAGCGTTCTGTGTTGAAATTGTCTGTCTCTTTGGTGTTGTTTGTCCAAAAAAGAGAGTATTTTGTGAAGTCGGCAGGCTCGCGAGTCCTGTGATTCTGTCCCGCGTCTGTTGAGGCAGCGTGGCGGCTTAGATCATAGAGTTCGCGGATGGACTTGTCAGCGGGTCTCGAGACTGCTGAGGCACTTTCTCAGCCCTCGTCTGACAGTTCAGATGTTCTCCCTCCCCGCATGGAAGGCCGCGCTGCGGCTTCTTCCCCCGGGGTGGAGAACCCGATGCTCGAGCTGTCTGACTCTGAGGAATCAGATGTGCTCAGCATTGAGGCGGGTGACGTTAAAGCCCCAGACACGCCGCTTCATTCATAAAATAAGAGCGCTCAGATAGCTCTCGAGGTGTTCTCCCTTCCCGTGCGGAAGCCCACTCTGCGGCTTCTTCCCACCTGGGTGGCGAACCAGATGCTTGAGCTGTCTGATTCCAAGGAATTATACATGCACAGCATTGAGAGAGTGAAGTAGTAAAAAAAAAAAAAAAAGAACCCGCCACTTCATAATGCAAGGCTCGATCTTGCGTTGCCGAGGCAGCACGTAGATTACGGGTCTGCAATGAGTGAACACGCGATCGGTGTGCATGTGATACTGTTTGGGTGCGAGGCAGGCAGTCAGCTGCTGAGTGCGCTGGCTGTGTTCATTGAGAAATATCTCGACGCGTACAGCCGTGCACTTTTTGGGTGTTTCAGCCTCGCGTCTGTGAACTTTCATCCCGAGGGATGAAAGCCAATATTGTGAACGGATCGAATCTCATGTTTGCCTAGGCGCGTGTAGATGACGAGTCCATATAAATAAATATTAAAACAGTATCGTCTGGTGATTATGGCTGCATTTAATTCTGAGGAATTAAAATTTAATTATCTGACTTTGAGAAGTTAGATATATTTATTCAGCCTATCATTCAGACCATGTTCACTTGTTGGGTGATTATGGTGGCATTTAATTCTCAGGAATTAAAGGGGATATTATCTGACTTTGAGGAGTTAGATATTATCAGCCTATCATCCAAAGCGTGTTCACTTGTCTGTATATTCATCTGAGATGGGAGCATGACATGCATGAGCAGTTTCCTGAGGGGGCTGCTTTTGTGCATTGTGAGATTTGCTCCTCCACGGAGCCCTCAGAGAATGTTGTTCTCACTGCCTGGTGCGCTGTGGGACACATCGGTTTTCAGCAATTTCGTAGTGTCCGCCCGAAATTGTTGCGGCCCTGTCGAGTTGCTAACTTAGATGAGGCTCCTGCTGGCCAGCCCCCCTCCCGGGTAGGATCGATCGAGGTTGCTTCCTCTGTGGAGCTCCATCCGCCTCTGGAGAGACCTGCAGCTGGGCAGCGAATGCGTCCGCACACACCGAAATTCCTTCTCATCTACCCCCTGCCGGTAAGCCGCTTCAGGGGGTCGGAATGAGGCTCGGTTGACACCCGAGGCCAGCCTTGAGAGGCTGGTTCCCTTCGCAGATTATCTCCGAATATATCTGTGTGGGCCCTGTGACCCCGAAGTTTAATGGGGTGGTCTGGACTGTGGTGGTCCCAGAGCAGGTGCAGGTTATGGAACAGGAAGTTCACTCCCTGTTGGTAAGGAGGCCATACAGCGTGTTCCTCTGCCAGACAGGGAGTCCGGGTTCTACAGCCAGTACTTCATAGTTCCCAAGAGGGATGGGGGGGTTGCGTCCAATATTAGATCCGAGGCACTTGAATCGTTCTCTGAGGAGATTTAGGTTCAAGATGCTCACAATTCCAGCCATCGTGAGTCAGATTCAGTTCAAGGACTGGTTCGTCACAATAGATTCCATGTATCCATCCTTCCATGTCACAGGAAGTTCCTGAGTTCGCTTTCGGGGGCGACGTGTACCAATATCGGGTTCTTCCTTTCGGCCTAGCTCTTTCCCCCAGGGCATCCGTTTACTGAATTCTATTGATGACTGGCTCATATTGGCCCAGTTTCGAGGAATGTCAGTTCGGCATTGAGGTGTCGTTCTGGCCCATATTCGGTGCTTGGGGCTGAGACTTAATACCTTCCCAGAGAACCCTGTTCCTGGGAGTTGTATGGGACTCGACTACGATGAGGGCACAATTATCCCCTGCATGTATCGAGTCCATACAGGTGATGGTCTCCAGAGCAAAATTAGGCCGCAGCCTCATTGTGAAGCAGTTCCAGAGACTGCTGGGGCTCATGGCAGCAGTGCCCAACAGAATTCTGTTATACATGAGACCCCTACAGTGTTGGCTGAAAACCAAGGGATTTTCTCCAAGGGGAAATCCGTTCCATATGTTCAGGGTAACGCGCAGAGGGCCTCGTTCCCTCATCATATGGAAGAAACCTTGGTTTCTGTCCCGGGGGCCAGTGTTGGGAGCGTCATGTTGCCGGAAAACCGTTTCAACAGACGCCTCTCTCACTGGTTGGGACGCGGTCATGGAAGGCCAATTTTCGAGAGGTCTGTGGGAGACCCGGCATTCTTCCCGGCATATAAATCACCTGGAAATGCTGGCGGTCCACAAAGCTCTGATGAGCTTTTTCCCAGACCTCCGCGGCCACCATGTCCTGATACGATCAGACAATATGTCTGTAATTTCGTATCTGAATCATCAGGGGGTTCTGAGGTTGTGCCCTCTATGCAGACTGGCACAACAGATCCTCCTGTGGTCCCAAGGGAAACTGTCGTCTCTCAGAGTGATGTATATCCCAGGGGATCAAAACCAGGGAGCAGGCATCTTGTTGAGGCAGGGGCTGAGGCCCGGGGAGTGGCGACTTCACCCAGAGGTGGTGAAGGCCATATGCGAGAGGTGCGGCCCAGTGGAAGTGGATCTATTCGCGTCTCGAGAGACGTCCCACTGTCCGCTGTGGTTTTCCCTCACGCATCCAGCCCCACTGGGGTTGGATGCCATGATGCAGACGTGGCCGAGGCTGTGTCTGTATGCATTTCCCCCAATCGCTCTGCTCCCGGGAATCTTGGAGCGGGTCCGCCAGGAAGGGATCAGCCTACTTCTAGTGGCACCCTGCTGGCCGACCCGAGTATGGTTCTCGGACATTGTAGCACTGCTAGATGGCCTCCCGTGGCAGGTCCCTCTGAGGAGAGATCTGCTGTCGCAGGCAGGGGGCATGATATTCCACCCCTGGCCAGAGCTGTGGAACCTCTGGGTCTGGCCCCTGAGGGGGCTTGGTACCTAGAGGCTGGCTTGTCAGCAGGTGTGGTCGAGACCCTACTCAGCTCCAGGGCTCCTTCCACCAGGAGACTGTACAGCCTGAAGTGGAATGTGTTTTCCATTTGGTGTAGAGAGCGTGAGGTGGACCCAGTTAACTGCCCAGTGGCTTCAGTGCTGGAGTTCCTCCAAGATTGTTTCTCCGCCGGTCTTACCCCATCCACACTTAAGGTGTATGTGGCTGCCAATGGGGCTTTCCACTCACTTATAGGTGATGGGCCATTGGGGAGGAACCATCTGGTTGTACGTTTCCTCTGTGGGGCTCGTAGGATGAGGCCTGCGACTCGCTCTGGAGTCCCAACCTGGGACCTGGCAGTGGTACGTGAAGGGTTGGCTGAGGCCCCCTTGGAGCCACTGGAGTCAGCTGAGGCAAAGAACCTGACCTTGAAGGTGGCCTTTCTCCTCGCTATCACCTCTCTGAGGAGAGTGGGGGACCTTCAGGCCTTGGCTGTTATGCCAACTTGCCTGGAGTTTGCCCCCGGCGGAGTTAAGGCCATCTTACATCCTAGACCAGGCTACGTGCCCAAGGTGCCATCTAATGTGGCACGGTCAGTGGTTCTTCAAGTCTTTCATCCTCCACCTCACGTGACGGCGGAAGAGGGAAGACTTCACCTGCTCTGCCCGGTCGGAGCTCTAAGAATTTACTTAGAAAAGTCTTCCCAGTGGAGGAAGTCAGACCAGTTGTTGGTGTGCTTTGGCTCATCCAAGAAGGGGCAGCCTGCATCGAAACAGACAATCAGCAATTGGATTGTCCAGGCTATAGCCACGGCTTATCAGGTGCGCAATTTGCCTTCACCGATGGCCATGAGGGCTCATTCCACCAGGGGCGTGGCCTCCTCGGTGGCCCTCCTTTCTGGCGTCTCTCTTCAGGAGATTTGCAAGGTGGCCGGTTAGGCCACGCCGCACACCATCATAAGATTCTACAGTCTGCAACTCCTGGTGACGCCTGGTGCCAGGGTGCTCGCGTCCTAAGTGTGCCAGGTCTCCCAGCTTCACACTAGGACGGGCGTGATTACGGTGTGGCATAGTGGGTAGTTCGTTCCCAGAGTGTCGTCACTCGACGACGCAGTGCGAGTTCCCTCGAAGGGGAACGTCTCGGGTTATGACTGTAACCCTTGTTCCCCGAGAAGGGAACGAGACACTGCGTCTCATCGCCACACCTATCATGGGCAGAGCACTCTCTTCATCGCAAATAAGCTAATGTGTTTGCGTGCCAGCATCCCCTTTGTAGCTTCCGCTTATGCCATCATCTACTACATCATGACGCAGCACCAATCAGGGTTGGATAGATTTCATTCATGCTTCAGACGCGCTACACTGAGAGCGTTCCCAGAGTGTCATCACTCGACGACGCAGTGTCCTGTTCCCTTCTCGGGGACAAGGGTTACAGTCGTAACCCGAGACGTTCCTTATTAAGTCATCAATAATTACTGAAGGAGATTGGCATCACTAAAAACGAATAAGTAACAATGACAAATGGTTGTTAATTAAATAATTAATTACTAATCACAACATTAAGATGTGAGTAATTGTCTTTACTCTCAACGTGGTCATAAAAAGCATCACTAATTACTTAAGTGTTACCTAGTCACTATGCAGGAACTACATTATTTTAAAGTGAAAACAATGTTTTTCCACTTTAAAATAATGATCTAGATCACTAGTAGTTCTTGAAGATTGTCCTTCTTTACTCTGAATAAAGTCATAAAATGCATCACTAATTACTCAAGTACCTAATCACTCTTCAGGGACTACTAGTGATCTGGACCATTATTTTAAAGTGGAAAAACATCTGATCACTAGTAGTTGCTGCATAGTGACTAGGTAACACTTGAGTAATTAGAGATGCATTTTATGACTTTATTCAGAGTAAAAATTATGACTGATTATGTCTCAGACACAATAATGTTCTTTATAATTTGTCAGTCAGTTAATAGTTATTAATGAGGTTAATCTCATTCAGTAATTGTTGATTAATTAACAGGAACTATATGCTAAATTTGATATTACTTACTGGTTAGTTGAAGGGGTCATTTTGTAAACTTACAATCTGGAAAAAGGCTCATAGGGCTCACAATATCAAGTCAAGAGAGTGAACAACGCACATCAAGAAAGGAATTTTATTTTACTATTTAAGATAGCACATTGGGCAGGCCAGTGATACATTTTGGTAGCCCGACTGGAAAACACATTAGCCCCGGGACGTCGGGCGATTTTGCAAGCCCTGGCCCATACATGTTCTACCTAGCGTCTGATCCCGAATCGCAGGACAATGAACCAACAACACCTCAAATACAAAGGATCCTCCAGCCTGTGACAGCGTGGTAAGTTATGTTTAGTTAGACACGTACATATAATCAGTAGATTTCAAATGATCTGTAACAATGCAATACTATCACATCATAAAAAAAAAACATTCTTTACTCACATAAGTGTGTTGCACCATTCCTGTTGGATCTAATATAGAAGGCACAGCATAGTTTTTTAATCTCATTCTGTCTGTAAATCCAGCCTCTTCTTTACAAAAGAATTCACAGGGAAATGAAGCGAACAAACCTCAAAGTTCAACCTCATTCCTAATATTGGAATCTGAAGGAAGCTTATGTAGGGACTGTGTTCTTCCACAACCAGGCACTGCACAATATTTTGCCATCTTCAATGGCATGTTTATTGCTTGGAAGTTCAATCCAATTTAGCTCCATGTAGGCCTATGTTATGTTAACGGTGGTTGGACTCATCTATGAATAGAGGATCGGAACAGGATTTAGCCTGACCTGCTGAACTGGAGGTAGGAAAAATAGAGTAATATGGCTGTATTAGTGACGGGAGTCTACTGGGTCAGGCTCTGCGAGAACAGATTGAAGATTATTGCAAATTATATTTTGGAAGAGCCAGCTCTCTAAGCCAGGTTTAAAACGGTGTTTAAGACCAGACATCAGATGTTAGTAAAGTTTGGCCGGTGAGAAGAGTATGAGTATGAGCATGAGCATGAGTATGAGCGCCACCACAGTTACAGATGTGTATTGTGACAGCGCAGACTAAACTGTGGCACCTGTCATAGAGCTGCCCACAAGGCTATTGCCCTGACATAACAGATAATTGCGTGTGTTAATTATTCCTACCTGCCTGAGCAACGTCTATGCTAATAGTGAAGCTGTGAGGTTACTTGTGTAGGTTACTTCAAAACAGAAAGAAGTCTGTCACAGTTTGGCAGTTTGCAAGCTATTATATTGATAGATCACAGGACGGCGTTGACTTTAAGTTTCTATGCTCTGAATGTTTCTGTGCAAGCAATCTGTAAGTGTTATGCGGGCTACTGTCAATATGTGTGTGCAGCGCGTTAGTTTAGAATGGCGATTTACTTGCCTGTACAATAACTGTTTAAAATGTGCTTTCACCTAATCAGTACTGATGACACAGCTGTGCTCGTGTTGGAGCGGTAGTGGAGTGCTTTTAGGTTATGCATTTATTTGTCATTTTATCTGATAGAATCAGAGAGTAAAGAGTGGACTTCATAGATATCTTATCTCGGGGTATATCTTATATCTTATTACAGCCTTCATTTCTCAGCCAAGTAGATTTTAGGTTTAAATAGTATGCATCATATGTAGGAACTGGCCGGGATAGAATCTGAGATATGGCATTGGCTTGGGCCTGATGATACAGCCTGATCCTAGAGGAGGGCCTGTTCTATGTGGGAGGAGGGTGGCGTTGCCCCGAGATCTGAGCTTGGGGGTCGACAGACCTTAATTAATGCTGATTTTAGGAGAAGGATCGACAAACTGTAGAGAAATGTACAGGTTGTAGTTTTTATTGAATTATTCAGGCTTTTATTAACACTACAATATGTCCATTTCTCTATGGCGAAGTGGAGAAAGACGGAGAGGAAGATTCTACAAACAATTCTCAATTCTACAAACAATACCCCATAATGACAATGTTTGTTTGAAATCTTAAAAAAATAAAATAAAATAAATAAATTTAAAAAAAAAAAAAAAAAATCACATGTGCGCAAGTATCCACTGCCTTTGCTCAATACTTTGTTGAATCACCTTTAGCACCAATTACAGCCTGAAGTCTTTTTGAGTATGATGCTACAAGCTTGGCACACCTATTTTGGGCAGTTTCTCCCATTCTTCTCTGATGGACCTCTCAAGCTCCATCAGGTTGGATGGGGAGCGTCGGTGCTTAGCCATTTTCAGATCTCTCCAGAGATGTTCAATCGGGTTCAAGTCTGGGCTCTGGCTCGGCCACTCAAGGACATTCACAGAGTTGTCCTGTAGCCACTCCTTTGTTATCTTGGTTGTATGCTTAGGGTCGTTGTCCTGTTGGAAGATGAACCTTCGCCCCAGTCTGAGGTCCCGAGTGTTCTGAAGCAGGTTTTCATCAAGCATGTTTCTGTACATTGCTGCATTCATCTTTCCCTTGAACCTGACTGGTCCCAGTTCATGCTGTGGAAAAATATCACCACAACATGATGCTGCCACCACCATGCTTCACTGTAGGGATGGTATTGGTTAGGTGATGAGCGGTGTCTGGTTTCCTCCAGACATGACGCTTACCATTCAGGCCAAAGAGTTCAATCTTTGTTTCATCAGACCAGAGAATTTTGTTTCTCATGGTCTGCGAGTCCTTCAGGTGCCTTTTGGCAAACTCCAAGCGGTCTGTCATGTGCCGTCTGGCCACTCTACCATACAGGCCTGATTGATGGAGTGTTTCAGAGATGGTTGTTCTTCTGGAAGGGTCTTCTCTCTCCACAGAGAAACTCTGGAGTTCTGTCAGAGTGACCATCGGGTTCTTGGTCACCTCCCTGACTAAGGACCTTCTACCCTGATCTCTCAGTTTGGCTGGGCGGCCAGCTCTAGGAAGAGTCCTGGTGGTTCCAAACTACTTCCATTTACGGATGATGGAGCTCATCACTGTGCTCATTGGGACCTTCAATGCTGCAGAAATTTTTCTGTACCCTTCCCCAGATCTGTGCCTCGATACAATCCTGTCTCGGAGGTCTACAGACAATTCCTTGGAGTTCATGGCTTGGTTTGTGCTCTGACATGCACTGTTAACTATGGGACCTTATATAGACAGATATGTGCCTTTCCAAATCACGTCCAATCAACTGAATTTACCACAGGTGGACTCCAATAAAGTTGTAGAAACATCTCAGGATGATCAGTGCAAACAGGATGCATCTGAGCTCAATTTTGAGTGTCATGGCAAAGGCTATAAATACTTATGTACATGTGTTTTTTTTCGGGGGTGGGTTTTATGTTTTTATTTTTTTTTATAAATTTGCAAAGATTTCAAACAAACTTATTTCACGTTGTCATTATGGGGTATTGTTTGTAGAACTGAGGAGAAAATTAATTAATTTAATCCATTTTGGAATAAGGCATAACAACAAAAATGTGGAAAAAGTGAAGCGCTATTGAATATATGGCTTTTTTTAAAGGAATTATTAATTTGTCTGGTAGATTCAAAATAATAACATAATTGAAATAATCAACTTCCAGTTTATCACTAAAATTAACTTGGAATAATATTTTATCATATATTTTTATGATTATTAGTGTCTTTCCTTCCCTATATTTTATACTTTTTATTTACTAAAGTGACATCATTAGAGTTTATTACAAATGTATTATTATATACAGTATTGTTACATCCATTATAACTATAGGGAGGCAGATTTAGATACTGTAATCTGTGCCAAACTTCTTATCTGAGATATAAACTGTGGATACAAATTTTAGCCAATCCTTTTTTTCCTGTGCAAAGACTTTATTTACAAGATGCCAGGGTATGAGCTCTAATGTGAAAACAATGGAAGCAAGAATGATTTCCTTAAGGTTCCTTATGGATCTTTCCTTCAGCGGTTGTGACTTAGCAGTGTGCAGACAAGGTGTTTGGTTAGTTACCTCATTCAGTATGCACACTGGAAATGTAATGATATTGGTGATATAGGGAAAGCTGAAATCTGTAGATATAGTGCTAATTCTGCTCTCCTGATTAAGCCCACTCAAAATAGTCAAGGACAGCCATGCCTCAGCCTCAAAAAGAAAAAAAAAAGAAAAAAGAGATTTCTTTGGGGCTATTCACTCTTCAGCAGCAACTGTTGAAAGCAACTTTCATAGAAATAAATGATTGGACCAATGGCACACATAGAAATGTGGAGGAACTTCTGCGTTGACACACATCAGGAACATTGGAGTACAATATTTAAATACAATATCCCCATGAGGCATGCAGAAGATTCCAAATGACATTTTTTTGACCTTTAAAGGCACTGCGAAAAGGGGACTCTCTAAAGGGCTGATAAAAAAAACAAAAGTGAGCAATATAATATGTTTTAATATGGGAATTTTAACCCTTTTGATTACATGGTCGCATTAAGTTTTATTTTTATATATTATATCATACCAGAGATTTCAAAACCATGAAAGATTACAGAATTTAACAGTAATTTCCCACATTTACACACTGCATTCATAAATGTGAAATTAGTGCAGGCTAGGTCAATTTAGATCATCGCAAATAAATAAATGAATTAACCAACAAATATTGTTACAGTTTTATATATAAAAACTCTGAACATGACAAATTCAATTTAAAATGTAAAACAAATAGTAATATAAAAATAATAAATTCATTAAAAAAAGCAACCGCATTGTATTAATACTATGCTGGGAACTTAGATGCAAGCATTACAATACAATGCTTGCATCTAACAATAAAAATATTTTTGTAATGTAAAGAGATTTTTGTAATGTAGACAGAGCTTAACATAAGACCAGGTGTGGCCATTTTAACTTGTCAAGTCAAGTCAAGTCACCTTTATTTATATAGCGCTTTTAACAAGTCCAATTGTTTCAAAGCAGCTTCACATTGTTAACAGGAAAATAATGCAACAGAATTTGTACAGCCATTCTGATGAAACGGTGATGTTATCCAGCTAATTTCAAGTATCATATAGTGTCAATGCGGGCAGATCGGTAATATAGATGAAATTTAGGTGTCCCCAACTGAGCAAGCCAAAAGCCAGAGGCAACGGTGGCAAGGAACCAAAACTCCTTCAGGGTCAGAATGGAGAAAAAAACCTTGGGAGAAACCAGGCTCAGTCGGGGTGCCAGTTCTCCTCTGGCCGACGAACAAACAGTGTATGGTTATAATTCTGGCAACCTTGTAGGTCTTAATTCATATTAGGTAAACAGATATTTGTAAGATTATTTGAAAGATTGGAGTCATCACGCCGAAGACGTGTTTAATGAGGATGTTGTGTCGATGCGGCATTTACTGGGGGAGATTATTTGACACGTTCTCTGCAGACATTCAGGGATGTGTTGGTCATGTCCAGGTGCAGCTCCACCATCTGATCTGGATACGGCCTGGATCCGGCCTGGATCCGGCTGACTGCAGTAAACCTCGGGGTAAACAGAGAGACTAACATTAGCGTAGATGCCATTCTTCTTATGATGTAACGAGTACATCAGGTGTTATGGGAAGTGTTCCCAGTTCCGGCTGACCTAGTTAATGCAGCCTAACAATCATTTACTGATTTGAATAATAGAAATTGATAATGTTTTATGTGTAAGCCATAGTAAAGAGATGTGTTTTTAGTCTAGATTTAAACTGACAGAGTGTGTCTGCTTCCTGAACAATGCTAGGAAGACTGTTCCAGAGTTTAGGTGCTAAATAGGAAAAGGATCGACCGCCTGCAGTTGATTTTGATATTCTAGGTATTATCAACTGGCCAGAGTTTTGAGACCGCAATAGACGTGATGGAGTATAATGCGTTAAGAGTTCGCTCAAGTAGTGGGGAGCTAAACCATTTAGTGCTTTGTCAGTAATTAGCAAGATTTTAAAATTTATACGATGTTTAATAGGGAGCCAGTGCAGTGTTGACAGAACCGGGCTAATATGGTCATACTTCCTGGTTCTAGTAAGAACTCGAGCTGCTGCGTTTTGGACCACTGGACCACCCATTAATGCATTACAATAATCTAGCCTTGAGCTCATGAATGCATGAATTAACTGTTCAGCATTTTGCATTGAAAGGATGTGCTGTAATTTAGATATATTTTTAAGATGGTAGAATGCAGTTTTACAGATGTTAGAAACGTGGCTTTCAAATGAAAGATTGGTATCAAAGAGCACACCCAGGTTCGTAACTGATGACGAAGACTTGACAGAGCAGCCATCGAGTGTTAGACAGTATTCTAGGTTACTACTTGCAGAGTTTTTTTGTCCAATAATTAAAAATTCTGTTTTTTCTGAATTAAGTTGCAGGAAATTACTAGACATCCAATGTTTTATATCAGCTATGCATTCCGTTAATCTTGTGCTTGAACTTGAGCTTGAACTACTTCAAGTTATTTTAGCTGTTTTGCTGCTTTTATATAAATATTTGTTACATTGTTTTAATTTATTATCACAATCATGAACACACTGGTTTTAAATATGCAAATCGTTTTATCTGTTTACAACATTTTTTCGTTCTTCTAGATATTCATCTTGCATCTAATGTATATAGTCTATGAAGTGATATAGCTTATTTCCACATTGAAAAATAAGGTTGATTTAGCACAATGCTGCTAAATCTCTGTCTGTTTATTGTGAAGTAACATCATACAGTTGCAATTTAATTTTAATACACTGTAGATCTGCTACAGTAAATGTTACTGTGAGAGTATTCCAACTAGTAGCCAGGCATATAATATCAATTCAGTTGGTATCAAACAGGCACATATTAGACAGCAATGGCCTGAATTCTCATTTTAGGCAGAGGTGATGCTCAATTTGATATTTTAGCACAGCATGACATATTTTAGCCATACTGTAATCCATTTTTTCCCTGAGAGTCTGGCACCCAGGGTCCAAGATTAAAACTTAAGTAAAAATGGGCTTTGGCAAGAAAATAGTGTTTTTCTCTAGTTGGCAGATAACTTTAATATAAGTATGGTTTAAATCAAATTGTTAGAATGATTATCTGATGTACAAAAAATTACGAGTGATCTAAATAAAACTGTCTCCTTGAGAAAACATTGTCACAACTCTTTTTTTTTAGAACTCCATGTGGTGATGCATATGTTAAACATTCTTCACATTAAGCCACCAAAGTGAACATATGAGGAACAAAATCAAAATATGTCTTCATGTTTTTGTAACAGCTGCAGTTTCACTGAGAGGAAGAATGAGAGGCAAGTGACACTGAACTGAGCTTTTTCCACAGTATTCATGCAAAAAAAAAAAAAAAACTATTCATTGTTATTGTCAGCAATGGCTTGCATTATACAGTGCATCTGGAAAGTATTCACAGCGCTTCACTTTTCTCCTCAATTCTTCAAACAATACCCCATAATGACAATGTGAAAGTAGTTTGTTTGAAATCTTTGCAAATGTATTAAAAATTAAATAATCATCGCCATGACACTCAGAATTGAGCTCAGGTGCATCCTGTTTGCACTGATCATCCTTGAGGTGTTTCTATAACTTGATTGGAGTCCACCTGTGGTAAATTCAGTTGATTGGACGTGATTTGGAAAGGCCCACACCTGTCTATATAAGGTCCCACATCTGGGGAAGGGTACAAAAAAAACAAAACAAATCTGCAGCATTAAAGCACAATGGCCTCCATCATCCATACATGGAAGAAGTTTGGAACAACCAGGACTCCTAGAGCTGGCCACCCGGTCAAACTGAGCGATCAGGGGAGAAGAGACTTAGTCAGGGAGGTGACCAAGAACCTGATGACTATGACAGAGCTCCAGCGTTTCTCTGTGGAGAGAGGAGAACCTTCCAGAAGAACAACCATCTCTGCAGCATTCCACCAATCAGCCCTGTATGGTAGCGTGGCCAGATGGCACATGACAGACCGCCTGGAGTTTGCCAAAAGGCACCTGAAGGACTCTCAGACCATGAGAAACAAAATTCTCTGGTCTGATGAAACAAAGATTTAACTCTTTGGCCTGAATGGTAAGCATCATATCCGGAGGAAACCAGGCACTGCTCATCACCTGGCCAATACCATCCCTACAGTGAAGCATGGTGGTGGCAGCATCATGCTGTGGGGATATTTTTCAGTGGCACAAACTTTCATCACATCCTTGATGAAAACCTGCTTTAGAGCACTCTGGACCCCAGACTGGGGTGAAGGTTCATCTTCCAACAGAACAACGACCCTAAGCACACAGCCAATATATCAAAGGAGTGCCTACAGGACAACTCTGTGAATGTCCTTGGGTTGAAGGTAGAATCCACTCACTGCTCGAGTTGTTGTCCAGTGATGAGTTCTACACGTGCGCTAACCATCTCTATGTGTAGACATTATATAAATAAGAGATTAATTGTGTTGTCACAATTAAACTAATAATTGTTAGTTTAAACTAATAATTGTTTGTTTTACTTGCGTTTCCCCTATTAACTCCAGTCATGCAGCAGCTCTTCTGCCACTCAGTCCCGGCTGAGGGGGTGTGTTCTGGCGGGAAAATGGCGTTGACGCATACCCTCTATAGAAGGCGATTTTGGACTCAACCAGGGCTATAAATACACTTATAAATTAATTAACTAGACACAGGTGAGACACGTGGGCAAATCAAATGCTATGGCAACAATTAACAAGAGACAAAGAAAACCAAACTGGTAACTATCAAGCTAACAAGCTAATGACCTAAATTCCAAACGGGCGAAATAATTAGAAATAATTATTTATGTCCAGTAAACTTTCATATTTCACCAATCATTGGCAGGACTTTGGACCCTCTTGGTACAGTATCTATTTGAAAGAAACAAGGCTAGTGACTAGTGACTAGATCTATTAAGTGCACCCAAGAGCACCCTAGATCAGTGTTACAAGACCATAATTGTGAGATCCATAAAATAGCTGCACAGCTTTGTTCATATAAACTGCATAAAGACCTTATGAAATCAACATTTGATTTGAATTTTTTTTTTTTTGCCATTAGCTCATCACTCTCAGCTTCAAGGCCATGGTGGAGTACTATTTGATATGTTAATAATCTTCTTAGTAGATATTTGTGTAAAATGTCTAAAATATTTGAGACTAATTAGCCTACTGAATTATTTGTGTAAAATCTTTTACTTCCTGGAAACTAGCCAGAAATATTAATGACTCATCTTGCAATTATAGGGGAGAAAATTGTGTCCAATATAATCATAACCAGAAGTAGTCCACACAGTTTGTAATAGGGTTTGTTTTAAGTATACAAAGCTCTAAGGAAATTTAACTCAGGACAAGGCTAGTGACTTTGGTTGCGTTATATTTTTTATTTTTTGGACAAAGGAATAGGCTGTGACCCAAAAAATCTGTTTGGGTTCCAACGAAAATTCAGGTTTGGAACAACATGAGGATTGTAAAATAACATTTTGGTCAAACTATTACTTTAAGTCGCGTCGCTTTGCCAAAGGGTCACCATAGCCTTCATCTAACTGATTCGAAACGATCCACGGCGATGTATTTAAACCTTTCTCCGAGCGGGAAATTTGTCGCCATCCAGCACCAATCTGTGCTTGAGAGGAGGAGGGGGCGGGAAGGTTCGTTTGAGGAGGGCAGGCTTACCAACGTTACCAGCGCTCCCCCACTACCCTTTTTCAGCATCTGAGGCAAATACTTCAAAATTCACCCATTGGACATGAAAGAATTTGCTGGAAAATAAGTGGAGAGACAGCGGTGGAAATCAACTGCCAGAGCTCAGAAAGTGTCTGAAGTCCGTCGGAGGAAAAAAAAGGATTCATCTCTGGTGAGGTGCATTTCATATTTTAAAGAGTGAATGGTGGGTAAAACGCGTGTCATATACATTTGAAGACAGGAAAACGTCGTGAAAGGCACGTCTTTGTAAAATTTCGCAGTGTTTTATTCACGAGTAAGTGTTTTTGAAGAACACGTCATTTGTTTGAAGGTTTAACAGGTCTCCTCTCGCCACCGTAGACTACAGATACACTGAGGTGAACCTGACCAGGAGCGAGAGCTTATCACGGGCAAGACTGGCGACTGCTAGTTGAGAGGATATCACTCAAATATAAGATGCATGTTTTTTAGATGAATTTTAGTCACTCTGTCGATCGATCGATATACTATTCACACTGTTGTAATATATGTATGCGACAAAGCTTTTGTTTTACTGAGGTAAAAGTGAACGTGTAACTCACAGTGTAACACAGTTGTGCGTAAATAATGGGCATATTTCTAATAGGAAATGTGGGGGGAAATGGATTACTCTTGTAGCAATGTATAACCGTGAATGAAAACTTGTACCACATTTCATTAAATGATTTCCATACAAAATTCCAATGTGTTATCGGGTAGAATGTGTTATTGTCATTATATTCGGAACTTAAATATTGTAATATGACTACGAATTATTTCACTGTTTAAAAAACTACATCTCAGTGTTGGAAATTCGATCGGTCAGATCCCAGTTTGTTAGCAATAACACGTTGCGCGTGCGTATTCTGTAGTTTGTGCTGTCTGCTGGTTTTCTTATCGTGACAAATCGTTTTAGTCAATATAGCCTATTACGGTGCTTATGGAGTTACTTTATTTATGCGCTCAACAGTAAAGCGCTTATGCAACCGGTTTCTAATGCTAGTGAGGTTGCTTCAAAGCAGGAATGGGTGGGAGACGTTTGAATGTTTATTTAGAGAGAGAGAGAGAGAGAGAGAGCGAGAGAGAGAATGAGAGAGAGAAGGGGGGCTGTAGTGCGCAAACGTGAAGCGCCTTGGGAATGTATCACTTTATCATGTACTGTAGTTCGTGCAGTTACTCGTTGCTCTATCAAAATTGTTGCAGTTTTCATTATAACGTTAAATAAATAATTACGAATAAGAATATTGCCATTATTTAATCATCATCATGTTGTTGCCATGCACCCAACCCTACATATGACAAGCGGGTTGGAAAGTAGATGAATGGATGTCGTTTCCACGATTTTCTTCCTGCTGTGAACTGTGCAGCATATATCAAGTATACTGATGCCTTATAGTCTGGTGTGAGGAACAGATGGGAAATGTTAAATTCTTCCTGCTTGCTGTAGCTTTTAAATCTCATTAATGTTTGCAAGTTAATTGAGTTTCATTGTGAATTGTCATTAGACATGCGATCCAATGATGTTTGACATAGCCTACTGTCAGGCGCCATGTTTGCCAAAAGTGAGATTTTGGCTTTAAATTGGTTGGAAAGTGTAAAAGTTACAGATATTTGGTCCCCATACCACAGCATGACATTTCAGAGCATGTGCACTACATTAATGAGAGTCTGCTGGAGGGAAAGCAATCTATACCTCAGACTACTTGAGTGATATGAAAGGTAATTTTTTTAGAGCTCAACAGGCCTTGTTAATTTTTAGTCCTGTGTTTAATGGAAGCAGCTCTTATTTAGACAAACTTCCTATTTATCCTTACACTTGGCCAAATAAATGTGTCTACATAAAATATAATATAAATCCAATCTTTAATTTCAGTGCTGTATGCATATTTTACAGGTCGGGCTCATTGGAAAAACGTGCCCGTGGCAAAAATTTAGCAAATTGCGTTTCATTGTGCATGTTTCGCGACAGTTTTAAAGTGAAATGTCCAGTGAGTGGCACTAAAAGCAGAACAGATGAACGTGAATCGGGCAATGTTTTATTACGTTGGTTTTTGTACATATCACTGCCGTTCTGAATTGAAATGTCCGGTGAGTGGCGCTAAAAGCTTAATGCTCCATTACGTTAAATAACATACACCTACACTAAACCCTAAGGCTGTGTCCACCAAAGCGTTTTTCACGTGGCTGGCATATTTTTCCAATTGTTTTCAATGGGAGTGCTGAGTTTTTGGAAGGCCATGAGCATAATGAGGCATTGAGCATCCAGGGCCCGACAATAAGGACTGCCCGATGGCCCGAGGCCAGCGTGAAAAACACTCAGGCCAATTGACAGAAATGTCACTTGCCCGCTTGGGCCAGTACTGCATATTCACTGAAGTTGATAATTTGCACATTTGTAAGCTTTGCCTATTTAAATATTCAAGCGCACATAGAAGGGGAAGTGTAACACTGAGGAAGTGTCTCAGTTTGGTTCTTGCGCGGCACATTTTTGTAAAAGACTAACGTTACATCCAGATCGGATTCAGAACGATGATCAAAACACAGATGGAGTAACTGTTAGATCGAGTCCTTCAACACCTTAAAGCTTCAGTCCTAGAGCTCATCCTGGGTCGACATTTAATTCAATAACACAGCTGTTTTGATTTAGATGCTGTTTATTGCTGATGATCGCATTATTGCATCTGCTTATACGAGAGAGCTTGTTTCTGCTTTTTCTTCTCCCGTGTTTTGATCAGGAGATTCTGTACTCGTTCAGGAGATGTGTAATAGCGCCCCCTAGCAGATAACAGTGAAAACGGGGAGATCTGGAAAATATTCGTCAATGGCAGGGAAGCATTTTCTCCTTTTATACAGTCTATGGTTCTCATAAAAGATGAGTTAACAAAAGCTCCTTCACTACTCTTTACTGAATAGCTTTAATAAGGGTTAATCTATATTTATACAGTGAAGACTATGCGGTGATATTTTACATTTGATTACTATTTCTGTAGCCTACCTGAAAATCTTTTGGCAGGGCAAGTAAAAATTTGAACCAATCCAATTTGAACACAAGAAAAAATCCTTAGCGTTGAGCCCTGGCATCTATTTCACACTGATGCGCTGAGAGCTCTGTGTTTTTTACCCGTTGCCGAGAGTTGAAGAATGTTTAACTTTGAGTAAAACATCAGCACGCATCACTGACACTTTTCACCCAGCATCCAATCACAGTGGAGGAGGGATGAGACAAATACCACTCCGACCAACTGCCACATTCTGCTTGTGCAATATCAGCAGATGAAAACAAGCAGCATAATAATGGAACAAAATAATTTAAAACAAGAGCCAGAGCAAATACTTTACATTGTATCTGCATTTTTATACAGAAACCAACTATCTGTGAAATGAGATGCTAGTAACACTTCCATGGATATTCCGTATCATAGCAAGCAAAGTGTCTCAGCCATAGACTGTAAATAAAATATGGATGTAGTGTTCATGATGTCACCCATAGGTTTCTGGAGAGAGTTTTTGAAGCGTGAAGTCGGTCTTTGCCATCTTAGCAACACATCACCATGTGTCACTCCTGGATAACTGACAATGGGCAAAGAGGCGGGACGTGGGCAGATCTGAGGTGACGCGATGACTAACAGACAGCAGCAGCAATCCACCTGTCACTCAAAGTGGCCACGCCCTTAATTATGCAGAACTTTAAGGCTTTATATAATGTAAACGAATGAGTTATAAAAAAAAAAATTGCCCCCCTCACAGTTGTCATGAAGGGAAAAATTAGCTGTATAGACCAAAACCACAATATGTATTTTATGTATCACAATATGTATGTACAACATGTATTTTTCTGCTGTAAAGTTGGGCATTTTAACATGGGGCTCAATGAGATTCTGCTCTCTTTTGGATCCTGTCCCTAGCGGCCAGTCGATTAATTGCAGTTTAATTCACAAGAGAAACTGGGGGAGGTTGCCGCTTGGTCTCACCTGAAAAAAACCCTGCAATGCTGTGAACGCTTGAGCGTTTTGGCAAGGCGTTTTCAGCTGGCTTAAAGTGCTTTGGTGGACACGTTGCAAAAAAATTGACAAAAATGTAATCGCCATTTTAGCTATTTGCCTTTGAGCTCTTTTTGTTGAGGTCATAACATACTATTGTGTATCATAAGTGTGTATGAAAACGATAAAACGTACTTGCTTTTTTACAGCCTCTAGTGTTCATTTATGTTGGAAACTGCATGGATATAGCATTGGTACGTATTTTGCGGTTTGCAAAAATGTTGCCACAGGTATGTTTTCCCAATGAGTTCACGTCACTGAAAGCAACAGATATGTGCTGCATTTTATTTATCATCAGCTGATTTCAAGATCAAAGACTGTAATAGGAGAGAGAGAGTGGCATCAACAGAAGAGATCATTTAGTGTTCACCACTGTTGTGAAGTTGTTTAGTGTTCAATGAAGATGCCTGAGCTGTGTTGATGATCATGATGGAATGCAGAATATTGAGTTTCATTTGCAGCAGTTTGCACATCTGCTTGCTGAGTTGCTCATCTCTGTCAGGCCATATCTGTGGAGATGCTTGTTGCTGTAGTGCTGTGAAATCTGGCTACTGGGAACCGGCATAATGCAATCTCACACCTTTATCATTTTTTTTAAGTCTGCTTTGGCGAATTTGCATTTACACATGTCCAGTTGTGTCTGGAATGTGTCTCAAATCACCTCATGAAATGGTTTGCATAATCAGATTGCAATCTGTCTTAAAAGCCCATTTACACCTAGTCTTTTCACAATCGATTAGCTATTTGATCAGAGAAAATGTGTGATGTGGCCAAGTGTAATAGTCAGTGGGACATAATGTGAATGATCATTCCAAATAGGATCTTAAGAATCAATACAATGTTGTTAGAAGAAGTAGAGTAATTATTTTTAGATGTACAGCATAATTGTATCGGCACAGCCCTGTGTAGAATGGCATGAGGCCGAGTAAATTCCAACATAATAGTAATTTTTGAGTAAACTATGCCTTTAGAAATACAGAAACTAGGTTATAATCTTTATTTTATATGCATTTCCCACTCTAAATGTTGCTCAATACAGCTCAACAGTAAGAGAAATGAACTCCTATAGCATTGCTGTTGGTGTATATCCAAATCCTTGGGAGAGAAGGCATACAGAAAAACAGCTGTGAAATGGCCTGGAACAGATTGAAACCCACGTTAAAGATGTGAAGACCATAGCCCAGATCTCTCAGCAAGGTCATGATAATGAGGGATGTGGCAGATAAGAAACATGGCAGGTTAAGTGCTGAAAGCTGAAGGCCTGTGAGCTCCAGAAGACTCCTCCCTCAAGGGAGCCATTTTCAGCTAGCTTGTGAGCTTGGCTCAGGCCAAAGTTAAAATTATAGCTCCAAATGCTGTGCTTAAAGCAAGAAAATAAACCCGCTTTCAGCACTTCTGCAAAACTGAAGTGAGCAACAGTTTATGTCTGCTCTCTCTCTCTCTCTCTCTCTCTCTCTCTCTCTCTAAGGCTTTGGTTCCGCTAACTTCAAGGAGAGATTCATGCTGTGCATTAGCATTTCACTTTAAAGGAATGGTGCCAAAGTGATTAAAGTTACTTGGAAGAATTATTAGTTTGTGCTGTTGTTTGTCACAACCATCCATTATTCCTAACTTTTAAAACTTGCTTCTGTCCTCAAGATATCAAAACTGCTTGTCCTTTTTCAGGCAACTAAAATTAACATATTGAAATGGAATTAATTGTTATGTATTTATTTATTCATGGGGTGGAGAGGGGCAATGTTATTCCAGAATTTAGACCCTCTTCAACTCTCTGACATTTGACCACCTGTTTTAATCTAAATGAGCTATGACTCATCTACTGTGGAGTTGCAGGTTTTTGCATTAACCTTGCCCTACCCTTTACTCCTTGTTTACAATATCACATAGGCAGAGCGAGGCATATAACAAGATGACTTCTTAACTGTGACTGTCTCTAAACAGACTTTTCACTGTTACTTCAACCTCTCAAGTGCTTGGAGCTCAGAGCCTCTTTTCAGTGGGCGGCTATGCTGGAAAGAAGTGAAAAATCCAGATTTACACGTCAAACTGGGATGGCTGAAGAAAAGCACTGCTTTTTTCTAACATAGAAAAATGTGTCTGAGCTCTCCAAATCCTTAGTATTTGGTATTCCTAGATGACTCAGCAGTTTTGACGCCTCTAAAGTAGGATTATTTGACAATCCCCACTGAAATTTGCATGTGGTCAGCATGCAGGAAGAGAGTGTGCCAGACAGCCACATTTATGTATCTTGTTCTCTTTGGTCAGACCTGGCCACATTGTGTCTGACTGAAATACTAGCTTCGGTCAGAATGTCTTCAGTGTCCTTGAAGAGGGCATATGATTATTTATTTATTTTTATATAATTTTATTTGGCAGACTTCCGCATTGCTTAATTTTATTGTTACTTGTATAGCAACTGGAGTAAATCTTATTACTTAGCTAGAACTGTGTGAGCTAAGTTGTTGAACACTGGATGGGTGCTGTTGACGTGTAATTGTAAATACTTTTATGTTAAAGGGTCCATAACACACACAGTTTCTGCCAATCTCATGTTGCTCTTGAGTTCCTATAGAGTAGTATTGCATCCTTCATATCTCAGAAGAGTCTTTAGTTGTATCATATTTGTAAAAAGACAGATACGCTGTGCCGATTCTTTCCGAAAACAGCCGAGCTTGTGCAGGCTTGCAGTGGGCGGAGCTAAAGAGTCAAGAGCACACACACACACACACACACACGTTCGTGTTGTTGACATTATATGCACTTGCGTGCTGATTATCAACAAGACATTTGATGCAGTTTTACTCACCGCTTGCGGTTTCGACTCAACACGCTTGCAGAACTCCTGTTCCCTTAATGCTGGATTCTTTGGGAAGCTGAACAATTTTCCCCTCACAACCAAAAACACACTTCTTTAGTGACGTTGTTGATTTCTTGGTCTAAAAACAAAATGACAGTGCAGCCGATGGCTCCAGTAACCTGAACGAAGCTCGTTGATGGATGTGCTCTTGCTCTCGCTCTGGTTGATGTGCGCATGCGCTCATCCAGGAGAAGTGCCCATACAAGTAATACTGCCCTTTATGACATCATACAGGGCCATAATCAGAAAAAAAAACACTTTATGAAACTTGTGTATTTGGCAAAGAAATACTCCGTCATATGTCCAACTTTTTTTTTTTTTTGGCCATGTTTAGCATGAGAATCCAACTATCCAGTGTAAATAAATCAGAATGCATGAAACAGCATTAAAAAAAATTAAACTAAACACAAAAGACCTTTTACTTTTTAAAACCGAGACCAATCATAGCCTAACTATTAATCATATAGAAAAATAAATTGGTTTACTTTGATGCGATTGTGTTAGAGATGTCATCTTGAGTTTAAATCACTGTCCCTTGAGCCACACAACCAGAAAGAACTGTAGAGCTGGGGGTTAATCAATTCTGACAGGATGGAAACTTGGTGAGCCTTTTTAATGGCAAGAACACTTTCCCGGGTTCAGTGAAGAGCTTGTCACTCACTAGTACAAGCAGTGAGTGGACAGAGATGTGAAAGGTGGAAGAGATGAGAGTTAACCAAGAGCACTCATGAGTAAGTGATTTAGCTCATGTACATAAGCTGCATCTAAGATCACTGATTTGGTTTAGCAAATTAAAGTCTTATTTGCACCTATTTAATGCATTTATAGAATGTAGAAATCTATCTAGTAGGATAACTAAATGTATCTAGTAGGATAACTTCACTATACACGCAAATGTTTTATATGTACTATGCAAAAAAACAAACTCAAGTGTAATTCATCTGTGAGGTAAGGCAAGATCATCAGTCCAGTTAGTTACAGTAATTTGCTCCCTGCCAGTACATAGAATTTACACTTCATTTACCAACACTTGTCATCTTCTAAAGGCATGATAAAGTTATTTTTTAGTAGCTTCAAGGGACTGTTTTGACTTCATTTTATTCTTGTCTAAAACTGCCTAGAATAAATATTGATAAACTTTGTTTGATAAGACCAGTTTAAAGGGGACATGCTCTCATTAAGCAAACCCTTTTTTCTTTGTTCAATTTTTTATTGACAGCTGAACTTGGAAGTTGAAGAGACAAAAGGGAAAAAGCGAAGACTTGCAAAGTCAAAGATAAGGACAGAATTAATTTTAGGTCAAAAAAATCGAGGTCACAGCCTCACATTCTCCCCACAGCTTAACTGCTTATCATCTTCCCAGACTTTTCGGTGGCTGCCTGCTCACAAGCATATAATGACCTGGACTCATCCATAGAAATTCAACCCTCTAACCACAGTGGTCTTCAGGCACAGATTGGAACAATTACTCAGACCTTGGTCATTTCTCTACCTTTCGGTAGAGGGTCCTGTGGCTACACCAGCCTCATTAACTACATGTTGACGGCACCACACTAAATTTCTCCTGCCTGCCAGACCCCAGTCAACATTTTACTTTCCATTTCTTCCCTATTAATCATTTCCAGACTCATTATTTCATGTAGAGTTAGTTGGGATTGGAGGTGAGCCAGATTGAGAACGATAATGGTATTATGATTTCAATTGGCATTAATCAGTATGAGGGATAAAGTTTTAGATTGCATTAGCTATTGATCAAACCTGAGGCATCAAATGCGGTCGGTCAATGGAAGGGCAGCAGGTTATCAAATTGAGGCATCTGAAAATGACATGATGTCACTTAACTGTTTGCTAACAGATACATTGTTTACACAGTGGAACCAAGTGTGTAGAGATGAGGGCAGAGAGCTTGAAGCCTGTCACATCTGATGGGCTACAATGCCTTGGCAGAAGAGATAATGCACAGTGACGCACATGGCACTTGACTGATGGTATTGATAAGTCATAAGTCCCACCAGAGCGCATGCATCTTGCGTTTTGTTTACCCTTTAGGTGACAGTCATCTGTGAGGCAAAACATTAGAACGGCTCTCTTCCTCAGTTGCGGTTACACCTGACAGATTCCACAAAATGTTCCTCCTCCAGGAGGATTTACGAGAGGGAACACTAAAGTCTTGGAAATCTCAGAGCAGACAGCCAAGCTTGACTAGGGATGCTCAAAGCTACATGTTCTCGAAAGCAACTAGACCAGGGATACTCAACTTTTATAGCCCAGGCAGCTTTTAGAATATGCAGCGTGACTAGAGTAAATAAAGTGATTGTGCAGTAATTGGGAAGATGAAAAAATTACATTTTAACTCCATTGGGATTTGTTTAAAATATTTTTTTATTACAATTCCTGATATTTGCTGTTATCACACATCTTTGCTGTTAAATGAAACACATACTAGAGCTGGGCAATATATCAAATATTAGCAATTCACATTAATTAAATAATATAAAATTACAGAATATTGAATATTGAAAGATTAATTTTAAAGATGAATATGCCAAAAACAAGTGCAGAATATCCACCTGAGCTTCTTTAAAGACACATTCTCCTCTTCCTCTAGGGCTTTGTACCAGAGGGAGGTCATTGAGAAGGAACTGGAAAGCTACTTGCAATCTGTGGAGTGCTGACAGTGACACAAATCAACTTCAGTGGTGGAGAATCCATGAGGACAATTTGCAAAATGAGCCCAAGTACTTATGTGTTCCAAAAACTAGTTCACCATCTGAAAGTGTTTTTAGTGTCATGCCACAGAGCATCTCTTAATTCAGAAACCATTGATAGACTTGTGTGCTTAGCTAAAAACCTGTGAGAAACAATTTACCCCACATTCATTGCTCTAAAGAAGCTGTCAGGATGGACTTTTTGTACTTATTTTGCACTTTTTTGATAAAAAGAAGTGTGTAACGGAGGCCAGCTAGTAGTCGCTGTGCGAGTAAAACCTCACTCCTCTAATCTCAAGAGATGCTCTAGTGACTGACACTAGAGGTTGCAGCCTTTAGCCTCCTTGTTAGAGCATCAGACTTTCATGCCGGCGGACACGGGTTTGAGTCCTGCTTGGAGTGGGCGATTCGAACAGGAGGGGTTACAAGTGGTCACTAGGTCTACATTATTTTATTTTTTTACTCTGCGTTTTCGCACGAAACATTTTTAATGTGCTTTGTTCTTTTATATCGCATTTTAAAATGATTCTAGAGCAAATGCAAAAATATCGAGATATATAGTGATCTAAATTTAGAAAGATATTGAGATATCAAATTTTAGGTATCGCCCAGCCCATGCATACAGTTTAAAATTTAAATATTCAGAGTGTAACATGTCACTCTGTAGCAGTCAATAATGATGAATTTGTATATCCTGATACTTCAGGATTATTTTGTTTTTTAAGTATATATATATATATATATATATTACACTAATTAACTTCATTCTAAAATGGAATTCTAATCTACAATTAATCTAAACCTGTTCTAATAAATGTAATTTAAATCAAAGTTTTCTTAGATCTAACTGTACTGCAAAAACACTGCAGTTGTAATAAAAATACCACATTTAGAGGAGGTTCACACAACTTGTGTTCTTGTGTTAAAAACAGCTAGACAGAGTGCAATGCAATTAAAATAAGGCATGTTTATTATAGCACGTTACCTCCAATACACACTTGAGATGCTTATGCCAGCCCCAGAACCTCATCTGGTTGGTCCATTGTTTTACTACTGACATTGATTCTGCTTCTCAAGCTAATTTTAACTTGACACCGCATCTTAAAAACACAATAACCATGATATGCAAAGCAGAAAAACAGAAAAATGCTGCACACCGCCCATGTAGTGCATGTGTTTATAGATTTAAGAGTTAAAGTTAATTAAAGTTCAATTAAAGAGTAAAGCTAAAGGAATGCAAGAACATGTCCTGTGTGACTGGCCCCTCATACTGCATTATAATCGACAAGCCTGCAGTGTAGATTTTTTTCTTTTATTATAATGGTATTCATTAAATGCATCATTTTATGCTCAATTGCTATGCATACAAAGAAGAAAAATTATAATTCTCAAAAATCCAGATTGTGGTGGTGGACCACTTACAACCTTGTGATGTATCTGCATTTGACCCAGAGGACTGGTGGGTTGTCTGAAAACTAGTCGCCCTTGAAGAAATCCTGTATAATTAGGCTGGTTTAGGATTGTGTCCAGCAGCTAGATTGAACACAACGGAATAGAGGCATGTAAATGGTCTCAAGCACAGTGTCAGCACGCTAAAGCCTTGTTCAAGAAATTGCACTTTTAAAATGCATTCTCTTTAAAGCACTACTGCTGCTCCTTTCATTTAGTTTTTCAGTGTTTATGGTGCTAAATTTGTGGACATCCCTCTACATGTGTGGACAACCCATCTCCAAACATTGATCATCAAAAATGCATTTCACTAGATGTATTTTGCTTAATTAAAAAGCATCAAAAAATGATGCATTGCTGCTATCACATCTGATCATTGTTTGACAGAGCCGTTCTTTGGCAGTGTGCCATGCATCTATAAATAAGTTGAGATGTGCAGGTGTGACTGAAACATTTACTAGAATCCTCAGGACTGGAGTGCATGAGTATATTTACCCAATTTAGAGTGCCAAAAAAGGAGGGTCAACAGTTTGAACAAGAGACATGGGCACTATTTTTCTGCAGAATATTATAACACTTATAAAATGTATTTGTCTCTGAAACTAACCCTTGTTTTTGTCTGAAAGATTGAACATGATGTCTCCACCACACATATATTAGGTACATCTTCATTTATCTTAAGACATACAGATTCCACCTCCAATTCTGTGTAGATCCAAGGTCTCTTACTTACCTCATTACCTACCTAGATGTTTATGCAGCATTACTCTCAAGGCATCACTTCATTTACAGTTGTCACGTGGATGGAAGGACTTTTGATTATCCATCTTATTGGAACCTCTTTTGTGTTCCATGGGCCTTGCTTGAGCACTGATTTCGCTCCCCGGCATTCCGTGGAGAGAGCTTTACTGGAGCAAGTGTATCATAAATGTGCTTTTTGACATTTGAGGCGAGAAGCCATAAAACCCCATTCGCCCTCAATCCGTCTGCCTGTCATCCCTCGCATGTGACTCACATGAAGCAGTGCTGATGTGGCAGGGTCGATAGGTCGTTTCATGCAGACATGTTCAGGCGGGTGTAAATGCATCTTGACAATGTACAAGTTTGGGTTCGTATCAAAATTAAAGCACTGCCCTCTGGAGAACTTTGGCAATGCTGTTCTTTCCTCTTTATAATGGAATTGCTTTTGCCCTTTCTGCCATCTCCATTTATTAGACTGTCTTTGTACCCTAGAAGAATTGCGTATGTGTCAGTGCTTGTGTGAATGGGTTAGTAAGAACGAAGGATTTTGACAGTCTGTCTACTGAAACTGCTCAGTCGTAAAAACTGCAAGCAAAGAAGTGGTGACATACTTGATGTTACAGTTCAGAATGTTGCACTGGTGCATCATAGTAGAGTAGTGTCATGATTTAGGAGACTTCGCTCAAATACAGAGTCATTTTCTGGCCATTAAAAGTTAATTGGGATCTGTGGTAGTTAAACAAACAAGATTACCTGATAAATATTATTAGGGCTGGGTATTGACACAAATTTCCATTAACAAGCTTTCATTTAGATTCAGATTTCGATTTAATTCAATATCGATTATTGTGGCTATATATCAGCTAGAGTAGGCTATGTGGCAAATTTTCTTAAGGAAAAAAAAAAAAACTCAACTAATGCTGTAAACTATACATGGGTGTCAGTTGGTAGGCTACTACATCACTGTAATATTGAAGGTTAAACTTAACTGATTTAAATATAAACGCATTACACTCAGTGATGTTTTTTATAATAATAAAGTTATAATACTAACTTTACAATTACATGATTATATTTGTACTTTTACAAAAATGTTTTTTGAAATATAAACCTTTAAATGGTGGCAGTCATAAAAATTGACGGATTTATTCAAACATGCATTAATATCGAAGAACATTGAAAATTATAATGAATATATAATGTGGTGCATATATTTATAAAAATGCTTCTCTCTAGAGTTAGTTTTTCAAGCTGACTAATGAGTTTATGGACACTGGATATGGTTTTTCTGAGGCAAATGTGATGTTACGTGACATTGTTTACAAGCTGTTTTATTGACGTCTTTCTGCGGTTGAAACACTGATTGGGCGATTACATGAGACATGATACAGATTTTGGAAAGTTGTACTGTATCTTTTAACATACCTTCAGACATTTATTCATGTTTATTTCATGCTGTAACTGGTATTAAAGCAGAGGAGATAAGTTCATGTAAGCTGCGAGCTGTCTCTTGAACTGAGGCGCTACTGTGATCTGCCACACCACATTAAACAGCACCAAAACGATATTATAACGATTTTTATTATAAAATTATTTTATTTTTATTCATATTAATAAAATGGTCATAATTTGAAATCTGAGACTTTGTTTCATATCAGAAGTAACAAAGCACAAAGATTATTGCAATTTATTGGATAAGATCAGCTCTACAAAGTTCTGTTAATTCTAGGGTTGCCACCTGTCCCGTGAAATATGGAATCATCCCATATTTACAGGCAAAACGATGCGTCCCGTATTGATTTGATATGGGACATGTGATTTTTGCCTGTAAATACGGGATGATTCCGTATTTCACGGGACGAGTGGCAACCCTAGCATGAACGGAACTTTGCCCCGTATTTTACATAGGTCCAGACATAGTTCAATAAACACAAGGATTTAGCAGTGTGGAGAATACTAATAGCAAATATAAAGAAATCAATTTCACAATAAGTAGTACAGAAGCTCGTCTGCGCGTGATTGCGTTTTAGTGGCTTTGTTGCCATAGTGACAGAGTCTCGAGAACATGCGCTGTAAACTTGCGCGTTTTTTTAATAACATGTCGAGCTTGCGTTTAAACGCAAGAGGATCTCCAGATATAGAAAAAAGGTATCAATAGGTCTGTCCAGTAACTCATGATGAACCTAAGGCAAACTGCACACTTTGCAGAGAAGAATTTCAGTGTCTCAGACTGTCTGACTTAAAGCAGGATGCGGTGACAGACACATCAGTGCTTCTAAAGGTATAGGCCTATTGTTTTTTTAATGGATGATATATTAATATAATATTCCATACATTATCAGAGCTTGGCTTGATTATATTTTGTAGACATTAGACAGGTTAATTAATAGATGATAGCCTACTTAATGTTATTATTAACTTGTTATTTAGCTAGGCTATATTATACATAATAAATAATCCTGCCATAAAGTTTATGACATTTTAAAAAGGGGACAAATAATTACATAATAATATAGTCATAATTTAAGTAAATTAATACAAAAATAAACATTTTTGAATTTAAGAATTGTCAAAAAGTGATTACTGGTTCAGGGACAGGGACAGTTCAACAGTTCAAGGGACAGTTGACTCACCTCAAGTTGTTCCAAACCTGTATACATTTCTTTATGTTGAACAGATTCATTCCTACTATGGAAGTCAATGGTGCCCCCAAAACAGCCTGGTTACAAACTTTCTTCAAAATATCATCTTTTGTGTTCAGCAGAACAAAGAAACTCATACAGGTTTGGAACATCATGAGGGCGAGTAAATGATGACAATTTAAATTTTTGGGTGAACTACACCTTTAAAGTGCTCTAAATAGGCTACTAAATAGTTATTTAGAAATAAATAAAATAATCAAATGTAAAATAATATAAAATGTGTTCTATTGCAAGTTCACATACTTGATCTCATGTTTTCTTATGGTTTATTGTTGAGCTGTCAAGTTGTCATTGTTGAAATAATCAGTTCATGACTTATTCTTTATTTGTGTCCTTGATGCATTGTTTCATGAATGGGTGTCCCTTATTTTGCCACACTGAAGGTGGCAACCCTAGTTCATTCATCAACTGAAATGAGAATCGATTAAAAATCGAGAAATCAATATTTTTTTACCCAGCCTTAATAATTATATACACACACACTCACCTAAAGGATTATTAGGATCACCTGTTCAATTTCTCATTAATGCATTTATCTAATCAACCAATCACATGGCAGTTGCTTCAATGCATTTAGGGGTGTGGTCCTGGTCAAGACAATCTCCTGAACTCCAAACTGAATGTCAGAATGGGAAAGAAAGGTGATTTAAGCAATTTTGAGCGTGGCATGGTTGTTGGTGCCAGACGGGCCGGTCTAAGTATTTCACAATCTGCTCAGTTACTGGGATTTTCATGCACAACCATTTCTAGGGTTTACAAAGAATGGTGTGAAAAGGGAAAAACATCCAGTATGCGACAGTCCTGTGGGCGAAAATGCCTTGTTGATGCTAGAGGTCAGAGGAGAATGGGTCGACTGATTCAAGCTGATAAAAGAGCATCTTTGACTGAAATAACCATTCATTACAACCGAGGTATGCAGCAAAGCATTTGTGAAGCCACAACATGCACAACCTTGAGGCGGATGGGCTACAACAGCAGAAGACCCCATCGGGTACCATTCATCTCCACTACAAATAGGAAACAGAGGCTACAATTTGCACAAGCTCACCAAAATTGGACAGTTGAAGACTGGAAAAATGTTTCCTGGTCTGATGAGTCTCGATTTCTGTTGAGACATTCAGATGGTAGAGTCAGAATTTGCCGTAAACAGAATGAGAACATGGATCCATCATGCTTTGTTACCAGTGTGCAGGCTGCTGCTGGTGGTGTAATGGTGTGGGGGATGTTTTCTTGGCACACTTTAGGCCCCTTAGGGCATCGTTTAAATGCCACAGCCTACCTGAGCATTGTTTCTGACCATGTCCATCCCTTTATGACCACCATGTACCCATTCTCTGATGGCTACTTCCAGCAGGATAATGCCACAAAGCTTGAATCATTTCAAATTGGTTTCTTGAACATGACAATGAGTTCACTGTACTAAAATGGCCCCCACAGTCACCAGATCTCAACCCAATAGAGCATCTTTGGGATGTGGTGGAACGGGAGCTTCGTGCCCTGGATGTGCATCCCACAAATCTCCATCAACTGCAAGATGCTATCCTATCAATATGGGCCAACATTTCTAAAGAATGCTTTCAGCACCTTGTTGAATCAATGCCACGTAGAATTAAGGCAGTTCTGAAGGCGAAAGGGGGTCAAACACAGTATTAGTATGGTGTTCCTAATAATCCTTTAGGTGAGTGTGTATGTATGTATATATTTATTTATACATTTACTTATATTTATTTATTTTTTACATTATTCATTTTTGTGTGTCCTTAAAGGATTAGTTCACTTCAAAATGAAAATTTCTGATATTTTACTCACCCCATCTCATCCAAGATGTTCATGTCTTTCTTACTTCAGTGGAAAAGAAATTAAGTTTTTTGAGGAAAACATTCCAGAATTTTTCTCCACATCAATGGCAACCAAAATGTTGAAGGTCCAAATCAATGCAGTTTCAAAGGGCTTTGAAGGGCTTCAAAGGCTCTGCTTTTTAACCTAAATTGCTCATCTTGCACTGCTCTACGACGGCCACGGATTGCGTAATCACGCCGGAAAGGTCACGCTAGACGTAGGCAGAAGTATTTCCCCCGTGTTTACAAAGCGCACTTGCGAAGACTAATACAAACGTCCTTTGGCAAAAAAGGTAAAACAACAACGTAGAACGATTTTAAAATTGAAGATGGAGTGTTTTTGGTAAAGGGCGTTTGTATTAGTCCTCGCACGTTCGCTTGGGGCCGTACTTCCCCCAACGTCTAGTGTGACCTTTTTGACATAATTACGCAATCTGTGGCGATGAGCAGAACGGTCTTTTTTTAAAAATTTTTTAAAAAAATTTTTATATGACCGATGGTTTAACTAGATAAAACCCTATTCCTCGTCTGGGATCGTGCAGAGCCTCTGAAGCCCTTCGAAGCCCTTTGAAACTGCATTGATTTGGACCTTCAACATTTTGGTTGCCATTGAAGTCTATGATGTGGAGAAAAATCCTGGAATGTTTTCCTAAAACATTTTTTTATTTCTTTTCTACTGAAGAAAGAAAGACACAAACACCTTGGATGAGATGAGGGTGAGTAAAATATAAGGAAATTTTCATTTTGAAGTAAACTAACCTTTAACCATCTACTGAAGAGTTTTGTAAGTTAAATAAACTCAAGACATTTAAAGTCACATCAGAGTCTGGCATCATCAGTTTCCCTGATCATTTTAAATTCTGCAATACCTTAATGGTGTGCCATAATTAATCAATTTTAAGGAGCTAATGTGCATGTAAAATTTCTTGTCCTATTTAATGGCTCCTTGCCAGAGCGTTCCATGCTATTAGGAAGTATTTCTCAAAACCTCAACATGATGTATGATGCAAAGGTTTTATTAACTTTTAAGGTGTTCTTAATGATACACCAGGAGACAAGATTACACTGTAAACAAACAAGCAAAAACAAACAAAAAAAAAAACACGATTTTTCAAAGTTCTAAATAAAACATTATTGGAGTTTGTTTTACAGAAAATACTATTTCAGTCTTTCTACCTAAATTACCAGTTTAATGCAATGTGTTACTTGACATTTCTTTATAATTATTTGTGAAATGTACTAGAAATGTCTAAGTGAAAACTGTGTCTACACTGTGTCATTCATGTTAAATGAGTGTTGTGCTTCATCAGACCACATCAGGTAAGACACTGACATTGTTTCATTGTTCATCCATTCATCCATCTATCCATTTTTCAAACTGCTTGTGTCATGTATGCTGGAGCCTATCCCAGCATTCATTGTTCATATTTCACATAAAGATGGAAAGACTGCATGAGTGTTCTCGTTTACAATGAAAGAAGAGCTACAAATGTAAACACAAAACTATTTGGCTATAAAATCTGTTGCGTGTAAAATGAGCAAAGACAAATTCTACAAGGAACTTAGTTGTTTATTTTGTTGTTGTTTCAGACTTGCATGAATGGACTTTTAGAATGATAATGTTATGCCTAAACACTAGCAAAATGCACACAACAAGATCTGGATTTCCCAATGTTATTCCCTGTTACTCAGATGAAGAGTGTGCTCAGAGTAAACAGCATTAGCATCAGCCGGTAGTTGTGCTCATGTATAGAGATGGAGTGATGAAGTGTGAACCATTCTGAACTAACGCGCAGAAAACACAATTTATAATGAGATTCCTTCCCTCCTCTTCTTGTCTGCAGCGATAAGTTGAAATGCTGTGTTTCTGTTCAGCTCCAGTAGGCACTTCTTATGTTTTTCAGTCTAGGGACTGAAAACAAAACACAGTAGTGTGTCGAGTGTTGTTTTTTTCAAAGAACATAAGATGGCAAAGTGAACTTGAGGTGTGTTGGTCGTGAGTTCATAGTTTTCTTTTTGTTGCTTTTCTCTAATCTAAGGATATTCTTAAAGCAATATAATACAATGTATCGAACATTACCTTCAATATGGAAAATTTGGAGGAAAAAAACAACTCACTCTTGAGAAATATGTTCTGAAGGTGCACATTTATACAAAAAGATTATCATAATGTCATAATTTACTCACCCTAATGAAAATCTGTATGACCACACAAGTAAACACATTTAAGCACAGCTAAAGAGGGTTATACATTTCATGCATAATTTGGTTTATTAAACCTATCAAACAGCTTTAATATTTTAGATTTAAAGCTATAAACAGATTTAATAATCTATTGCAATACAGCAAACAAATTATATGAATTGTCTTTTTATGGAGCTTTTATGGTATTATGTAGTCATTTTTGGAGCTTGACAGTATGAATGGCCATCCACTTTTGCCATCCAAGTCTATATAATGCATTATGAAATATAATGCGAAATTACATTAGAGAGAGTAAATGAACAAAATGTGCATTTTTGGGAGAACCTTTACTTATTCTGCAGGGATTGCCATAATTGGTGGTCTATATCCAGTTATCTCCATTCAGCCCAGCATCCTTTATTGACAGAAAGTAATCACTTCTCTCCCAATGTGGATTTGCTACCTAGACAACCACTACTAGATATGCAGGCAGGCACCCAGCCTATTGATAAATCTCATTATTAGTACCCTCAGAGAGCTCTCATGTGCAACTGAAATTAGCTGTATGATTTCAGTGGACCACAGCCTATAGAAAAACATCATTGGTGTGTGTTGTGTTTGTGGGGAGACAAATGTGTGGTAAGAAACCATATAACCAGATAAGAGTGCTTAGCGACAAGCACAGGTGGCAGTGGCGTAGAGTAGCATTTTATCTTCAGAACAGAGCAGTAATGCATTAGGACAGGTTTCACCCACTAGGCATGCTGGCATTGCACTTGCAGCTGGTCCCAGTTGTAATGATGAATGTTATCATCATTATCATCTATGTGTGACCTGTCATAGCGGCATGCTACAGGTCTCTAGTAGGGGTGTGATAATACACTTCAGCTCGATACATGATATTGGGCTCACGAGAACAGGACGAGACTATATTTTTAAGAAACCTTCAATTACAAAATATGAATGGAAAAATAGTCTTATTATTCAACAAAAAACAATGCAGGTGTGTTTTACTATAGGGCTGTCACTAACGATTATTTTGGTAATTGAGTAATTGGATTTTTTTTTTTGTGGTAATAAAAATAGACCTAAGTGAACAATAGCCTCTAAAATTACTTATAAAATACATATATAATAACAACGAGGCAATAATGATTGGTTCAAAATAAAGTAGGGCTGCAACAACTAGTTGATAAAATCGATAATAATCAATAATGAAAATCATCGACAACGATTCTCATCATCGATTAGTCGGGTCTGCCTTCTGTGCACGGCAAGCTTCCACCAGTCGCACCAAATTACAGCATTTCTATGGACAAATGAATAACGCATTTCTATGGACAAAATGCATCTAAAAATAGTGGAGTGGAGTGAGCTGATGCAGGAAAGGTACATGATCCAAGTGCCCAAAACATAAGAACTCTTTATTTTAAGCTTCAAGCATTAGCTTATAACATACCGTCATGGGCTTTGACAAATGTGTGTGTCTGCGTCCTCAGCGCAAAACGTTCATTTTACAGGTTATATCCACTGATGTATATAGAGAACAGTAGTTATTTTTGTAAGGGTATGTTTGTGCTATACGTTATGTGTAAAAATGTTACTAAGCAAAAGGAGTTTAAATCCCTACATTAAAATTATATTAAACTAAAACAAAAACACAAACTCAGTGTTACCAGATTAGAGGAATGTTCTGCAGGAACACACACACATTTGCTATGGACACAGTGACCTGTTACTGTCATTTCTTTATCCTGTAAATAGGCTATAAGAAACGTCTTACATTTATATTCAATTACACACTGTTATCCCTTTACAGTTACTACTCTCATAAAGTACTTGAGTTACATGTTGACTATTAAACCTAAATATAGCATTCTAAAGCAGATATTTCAGCTAAATTAATGTTTTTGCACTGAATATTAATTGTCTCCCTATCGACTGCGTTCTGTCAGTTTTACGCATGTGCACGCCCCCGCCGCTCGTTCAGTGAAGTTTGAAGCTTAATGCAGACTGTCAGGACGCGCTTTCATACAAAATGGAAATACTTGCGTGAATTAGTAGCATTTACAGATGAGGATATAACCATGGTTTTATTATAGTAAAACAATATTTTTTGGCATATTGATTACCATTTGTAGAACCACACAAATACCATATAGTTAAACTATGGATTTGAAGCAAAACCATGGTTAATTTGTGGCTACCAATTACCATTGAATAACTACAATAACCCTGTTATTTATTATTATTATTATTATTATTTTAGTTTGTTTTGTTTATTGTAAAACCATGGTTAAATTATGTAATGGTAGATATATTCACTATGTACGTTTCCTTAGCACTCAGCTGACATGTTTGTTTGAAGGACAGCATTGGGCAGGATGTGGAATAGTGTGTTTTGTCAATAAAACAAAAAAAAATTTGCTATCACCATATCATAAACACACAGAAACTCAAAGGTCTTCACTAGGGTTGGGTATCGTTTGGGTTTTTTATGATGCCAAACTGATAGTTTTAAAACGGTACCGGTGCCTGAACCGAAAAAAAAAAACAAAGAGCCACAAAATGACATATACTGTTGTCTGAGGTCAACTAATGACGTTTGTGTGGTTTTTACATTCAAAAACATCATAATGAATAAGTAATAGGCTATTTTCTACACTGGTTTTGAGGCTCTCTCCTGAACGCTCAGTTTCTATGGGTGTGCCGCACTGTACACTTGGCAGTAAACGCTAGGATTGGATAAGATTTGCATATTTAATGAGCCTCCCCTGTCAGTTCACATGAGGGAGGGATTGTTTTGAAAGCGGCAACCGAAAAGATTCTCTCACAGGGCTCGCAAAACTGATTTATCGCTCATCCACCTGTGATTGATTGGAATATAATTATTTTTATTACTTGGCCCGCCCGATTGGTGGATATAAGCGCGAACCACACACACACACACACACACACACACACACACACACACACACACACACGCACGCGCGTGCCCTTTAAATATCAAGTCAAGACAAGAGAGTGAACAATGCAGATCAAGAAATAAATATTATTTCACTATTTAAGATTCACCGGCCTGCCGACAGGCTTATGTTTTGGTAGCCGCCTGGAAAACACATAGCCCCGGGACATTGGGCTTTGCGAGCCCTGGCCCATACATGTCCGAGTCTGATCCCGAATCGCAATGAACCAACAAATAAAGGATTCTCCAGCCTGTGACGGTGTGCTAAGGTATGTTCTGTTAGACACGTACACATAATCAAAACGATCTGTAACAATGCAATACTATCACATAAAAAAACATGTTTTACTCACATAAGTGTGTTGACCATTCCTGTCAGATCCAATATAGAAGGCACAACATTGTGTATTAATCTCAATATATCTGCAAATCCAGTCTCGACCTGTGTATTTACAAACAATTCCGTAGTGAAATTAAGCAAACAAATGTCCACTCATTCCTAATATTAGAATCCGAAGGAAACTTATGCAGGGACTGTGTTCTTCCGCAACCAGGCACAGCGCAATATCTTGCTATCTTCGGCATGTTTATTCCCTGGAAGCATGATTCGTTTAGCTCCACGAGTCGGTGGGCGGGGCTACAGAAGCAGGCGTACATATTTATCTGTTGAGGCGGCATTACCCCGTTCTATTACGTCATTGATCAATATATATTTGAGAGCTCTCGTTTACTGGGCCTGGTGTCAATAAAAGCTTTTCTTTGACTAACAAAGACTAAATCTGCGTTCTCATTCGGTCCAGTTACATACCAGTTATATAGGTACCGGTGCTATATTGACACCGGGTTTCGGTACACAACCTTGGTCTTCACAACAACCCGTCAAAATAAAAGTTTGGTTTAACTTGAAGAAATTTACAGAAATATATTAGGCTATTGTTGTACAGTAGATTTAGCTATGTCTCAATGTAATAATACTACTAATACTATTACTAATAATAATTATTATTATTAGGTGTGCATAGATTGTTCATACTAATAGTAATGAATTTAAATAAAACTAATAGTAATTAATTCAAATAAAACTAACATTAAACCTTAGCACTAAAGTTTAATATAATAAAATAAAACAATACAATACAGTAAAGCACTTTACAGAGTAGTGCTATCAGTATTCTAAATGAATACTCCCCACGTGCATCAATAGCCTTGGTCACCGGTTCACCACTGTTCCTTCCTTTGACCACTTTTGATAGATACTGACCACTGCAGACCGGGAACACACCACCTGAGCTGCAGTTTTGGAGATGCTCTGACCGTTGTCTAGCCATCACAATTTGGCCCTTGTCAAACTCGCCCAAATTCTTACGCTTGCCCATTTTTCCTGCTTCTAACACATCAACTTGCAAAATGTGATCTTGCTGCCCAATATATCCCACCCACTAACAGGTGCCATGATGAAGACATAATCAGTGTTTACTTCATCTGTCAGTGGTCATAATGTTATGCCTGATAGTTGTGTGTGAGTGTGTGTATATATATATATGTATATATATATGTATGTATAATATATATATATATATATATATATATATATATATATATATATATAAAAATATATATATATATATATATATATATATATATATATATATATATATATATATATATATATATAGCCTATTACTTTCTGTATTGTGTGCAGTTCTCTCTATACTGAGTAGACTTGTTGTTTAACCATAGATAAGTCCCTGGTACATCTACAAACAAAGGTACATGCATTTGTTTAAAACTTCACTATAGTATAATGAACATTTGGTTAAATAATGTACATACTGTTATCTTTCTCTCTGAACCTCTGCCACAGGTTCAGGAAATTAAAGGATTTTATATCTTGACAATATCTAGACTGTATTCAAACTTTACATTTTCAACACTGAATGTTATCTGTAGAGCTGCTTCTGTTTGTGTCAGGCTTTTCAGAAGAAATGATTAATGGATCCCATATTTCAGTGAAATGGAAAAAGAGCCTGTAATGTAGATTGTTTACTGCACTGATTTTTTTTTTTTTTTCATTCTTGGGAAAGAACAAATTTGGAAGAAAGAGAAATGCTGAAAAAAAAAACCTTTTTCATGCAATCATATAATCCTAGCTTTCTTATAGCTCTACACCTATGACATATGTCTGATATATCTCAACATGAATAATGGGCAGCAGCGATGGTGGTTAATGTTAATTTACCATTCAGTATGCCAACAAAGCCCACACCCCCATTGACACTACATTCTCCATCCTCCACACTACTTCTGGCTGTCAATGTGCTTTTGAACATAGGCAGTCCACCCTGGAACCCACTTCAGCTTCCAACATGCAAATCAGTTCTTAAGGGAACCAAGGTCGCCTACAGGCTCATTATTTGTTGTCAGCTGCCTGCACCTGCTTGGCCGGAATGTGTGTGTGTGTGTGTGTGGCTCCTGTCTCATTGTTATCTGGTTATCAGTTTTTTTTCTTTAGTTGAAATGCCAGTGATGACAGTACTGTGTGTGCTGCCTGATCCCGGGAACTGTCGGTGTGAATAGGAGTAGGCACCATTGGAAAGGACACCGCCACCAAGCTGCTACTCTGACAGAGGTGTCGGGTGTGCCAAAATGGTGACTTAGCACTAATGCCAGCTTGAGTTACAGTAGCAGGTGGTTTTTGCTGACTAGGGATGTCCAAAATGACAAGGGGCTGCCTTAACAACAAATTGACAAATTGAGGATAGTTTTGGGTTTACCTGACCCTGATCAAACTTATTTTCTGACTGCTTTTTTAGACATTACTGTATTGAAAATCAGCTAGACAGACTGCAGTGGAATGAAACAATTCAGGGATGGCAAAAGTTGGACTATTTATAATTGAATTGACATGTAAAATGTCATGGTCAGGGTGGGACACTCAAAAACAGCAATAAGTGCAGCATAATGTTCAAGACAAGTGCTACCCCTATCAGCTTCGAGATATAGAGAACGGGCCAATGGCCATTGGCGTGCGAGATTTGCATCTTGCGCTCCGCCCTGCACCGCGGGTATAAACAGGAAGCGGATGCAGCACACATTTGTCATTCACTTCGGAGCCGAACACGGTGTTGATGAAGGAGACTGTTCCTGCTTCAGCAGAGAGAGAATGAGAGAAGAGGCTTCGTTGAGTGCTGGGAGAGAAGGCACAATCAGCAGCGGCCGCAAGCTCACTGATACAGTAATAAACTGTTATTTTCACAGCACTGTTTGGTCTGTTGGTTTAGTGAGGGCGTTCCCAACGGCGAGTGCATACACAGGCTGCACTACTCCTGTGTTTTGCCGCAGTTGTTCCTGGGTGCTTCAGCTTTCATCTAAAAGAGCAGCGCGGGTGTGACTGCGTCTTTTTCAAGATGTCATTCCCCCGTGCGTTTCTGGATGCGGTTGTTTCCTGTCCTTATTGATAGCCACAATCCCTCTTGCATAAGCATGTTGAGATTGCGTTCGTGGGTGATCCATATTCTCTCAGGAGAACAGGATCACGTCGGCGTGCTGTTCATCTCGCCTACCTTGTGAGGGTTTGAGCATTCAGCGAGTCGTGTGCCGTCTAGCTGCCAGCTTACAGCGCGGGTTGTCATGGCAACCCAGCACGTCACTCGGCGCTCTAGATGCGCGGTCGAGACTTGAGACCTCAAATGGGGTGCAGTCCCTTTGCCTATTCCCTGATCTAGTTGCTTAGGCTAATAAGCCTTGTTGACCTGAGGATTACAGTGGGGCTTCCCCACCGAGTACGTCTCCGTGGGCCCTCACTCCTCTATCGCATCACAAGCATGCTGGGACAGTGTTCGTGGATGTTGCATCGGCACATTGGCACATTGTTCGTCTTGCCTTTTTCATAGGGGTTTGAGTGTTCAGCGTGCCGTGTGCCATCTGACGGCCACGCTTATGGTCTCGCATGCCTGCTGGTAGCCTACAGATGGGATTGCTGGTTCCAAAAAAAAAGAAAAAGGGACCTAGCGTTTCATCTGGGGCTCCAGCAGAGGACAGATGTCAATCACTGCATCGGAGAGAGGGCTGTTATGAGCTGGAAATGAAGATGATGCTGAGATTCCCACTATAATGGTGTGTGCTCAGGCTGAATCAGATTCAGACTTGACAGCCATGCTTTCCCGGGTGGCTGAGGCATAGTGCAACACGTAAATCACCTTGCCCGCCCCCTTGCCTTTTCCCCGGATGTGCATTGGAAAACTTTGGCTGTGTGGAACTATTTGGTGCCAAAATATGGAACACCAAATGGGCCATAATCCGTATAAAGTTTTCCTGTCTCTCACTACCCTCATCAGTGGGGTGGCAGTGCCACTGGCAGGCCACCTCTGCCCTGCGCTCTTAGTGCATGAGGGTAGTTCTGAGTTGAGGTTGAGCTGCGCACAGTGACTGATTTATATTTAAAGTCACAACGCTGGGCCTTGGCCATACAATGTCCACCCTTGTCCAGAAACAACCTTGGGCTACCTTGCAGAGGTGTGAGACATCGCCAAAGCACGCTTTCTCGATGCTCCCATCTCACAAGTTGACCCTTTTCGGCGACACTGTTGATGACTGTGCCCTGCAGTCCTCCACAGTGCAAAGCAGATGGAACCCCTCAGTCTGCTCGCCGGTTGTCTGCTCATCGGTCCCACGATGCCACCTGTCTCGGCTGCCAGTCGAATGCCGGCTGCTGGCTGCCAGTCTTGGTCGAAGCTGCTCTTCCCCAGAAGAGGGCCGGTTGGAGAATCATTGGTAAATTATGTTCCACCACTAGTGTTACACCCAGTGGTACCCAAATTCTAAAGATCAGTTCCAATACCGCTGGGTTTTGGGAGTTCAGGAATGGCAGCGTATGACGCCACGAAGCCTCGCCACTCTCATTTCCCTCCCCACAAGAGGACGAGAATGGCAGTGTGCGACACCGGGGAGCCTCGCCACTCTTATTCCCCTCTTCTCCGAGGCGTGAAGATGGCAGTGCACGATGCTATGCCTCGCCACTCTTGTTCCCCGCTGAGGAAGGAGGTGAGGTAGACAGTGTGTGATGCCACAAAGCCTTGCTGCTCTCAGCCTCTCCTTCAGTCACCAGCGGACAGTATGGCTTGAGAATGCTACCATGCCTTCTCTCATACCCTCTGTTCAACCGTGGGGGCAGGTAGGTGCTGCATGTACACTCAGACCCCACTTCAGGACGCTATGCCTCTTGGGTCGGGTCCCTGCCCTCCACTTTGCTGTCCTACTGTGGGTACGTCTGTGGGGCAGGTGCCCAAGATTGGTTTGCAGCGATCGACCTGAAGGTCCTTCCCTTTGGGCTGTCCCTGTTGTGTGAACACAGAGACACGGTGATCAGTCACCTCAGCCTGTTGGGACTTTGGGTCAACTGGGAAAAGAGCAAACTCTGCCCCATGCTGAGGATCTCTTTTCTCAGTATGGAGCTGGACTCAGTCAATCTGACAGCGTGACTCACCCAGGAGCACGTCCAGTCGGTGTTGAACTGCTTGAATTTGTTCAAATGCAGGAACAGTGGTACCACCAAAACATTTTCAGAGGCTCCTGGGGCATATGGCATCCACAGCCACAGTGACGCCGCTCGGATTGCTTCATATGAGGCGGCATCAAAACTGGCTACATGACCGAGATCCGAGATGGGCGTGGCAGGGCGGCTCGTTCCGTGTCTCAGTAACATCGAAGTGCCCTTCGTTTCTACGGGCAGGAGTTCCCCTAGAACAAGTGTCCAGGCATGCTGTTGTCTCCATGGATGCCTCAGCCACTGGCTGGGGAGCCACATACAACGGTTTCAGGTCTGTGGATGGGGCCTCAACTGCAATGGCATATCAGCTGCCTCGAGTTGTTAGCAGTTTGTCTTGCACTGGGCCACCTCAAAGGGCCGCTACGAGGCAAGCACGTTCTGGTCCATGCGGACAACACTGTGGCTGTTGCGTATATCAACAAACAGAGTGGTCTACGCTCTCATATTTCCCGTTTTTTTCAGACACTGTGCAAAGTCAGGGAGGACAAGGAGCAAGTCATGTTAGTTGCACCGTTGATTCAAGATTCATGATTCAAGAGATTCAAGAGTTTTATTTGTCACATACACAGTTATATACAGAATATACAACCGGCATTGAAATGTAAATAGGTCCGCTCCATGGACAGTGCAAATTCACAGTTAAAAACACAAGGAGGAAATTATAATAGAAATAGAATAAAAAAGTAAATATATATATATATATATATATATATATATATATATATATATATATATATATATATATATATATTATATTTGTATAATTATAAATCAAGTCAAGTAGAACAAAAGTAAAAAATAAAAATAAAGAAGTGGAATAAAATAAGTGGAGTAAACTGTGCAGTGAGTCAACTGTAGACTTATAAATATGTGGTTAACAAATGTAAAAAGAGTATAATGTGCAAACAGGTTTATAACAGGTTGTTACACAGTAACAACGAGAACAGAAAGTGCAGTGCAATGTCAGTATGTCGATGGTCACGTGATGTTAAGTGACTGAGTTCAGGAGTCTGATGGCCTGGGGGAAGAAGCTCCTCCTGAGTCTCAGTTTTGGCCATCAGGCTTCGGAAGCGCTTACCAGATGGCAGCAGCGTGAAATGAGGGTTTGCAGGGTGATTAGAGTCCTTGATGATCTTAGTAGCTCTACCTTTGCAGCGTTTGGTGTAGACGTCCTGCAGAGACGGGAGAGCTGACCCTGAGATACGCTCGGATAAGCGCATGACTCTTTGCAGGGCTTTGCAGTCATGACTGGTGCTGTTCCCATACCACGCTGTGATGCACTGAGTTAATACACTTTCTATCGCCCCTAAATAGAAAGTTTTCAGGATAGCTGGTGAAACCCTGAATTTCCTCAGCTGGCTCAGGTGGTACAGTCTTTGCCTGGCTTTTTTCACCTGTGTCTGAATGTGAGCAGTCCAGGTCAGGTCCTCGGAGATGTTTACACCCAGGTACTTGAAGCTTCTCACTCTCTCTACTGGTGGCCCGCTGATCGTGAGAGGGGAGTATGTCTGTTGCTGTCTCTTCCTGAAGTCCACAATCAGTTCTTTGGTCTAGCCAACATTCAGAGAGAGACAGCTGTCCTGGCACCATGATGTTAGCTGATCCACCTCGTCCAAGTATGCCGTCTCCATTGTTGTTGGAAATGAGGCCTAGGACAACGGAATCATCAGCAAATTTGATGATAGAGGTGGAGCTGTGTGTGGACAAACAGTCATGTGTGTAGAGAGAGTAGAGCAGGGGACTCAGGACACAGCCCTGTGGAGCTCCCACACTCAGGGTGATGGAGGTGGAGGTGGACTGGCCTATTTTCACCACCTGAGGCCTGCCAGTGAGGAAGTCCTCAATCCAGTGGCAGAGAGAAGGATTCAGGCCGAGATCCAGGAGTTTGGTGGTTAGCTTAATGGGAACTATGGTGTTAAAGGCTGAGCTATAGTCAATAAATAGCAGCCTTATGTAGTTCCCACTTTTGCTGTCGATGTGAGTGAGGGAGGAGTGGAGGACATGTGAGATGGCATCTTCAGTCGATCTATTGGGACGATAGGCAAACTGAAGAGGGTCCAAAGTGTCAGGAATGAAGGAGCAAATGGTGTTTTTAATGAGTCTCTCAAAGACCTTCATGACTATAGACGTGAGAGCCACTGGACGATAGTCATTTAGGCAAGAAGGTTTACTGTTCTTAGGGACAGGAATGATGGTGGATTTTTTGAAGGAGGTGGGGACCACAGATGTAGCGAGGGATTCATTAAAGACAGATGTAAACAACCCGGCGAGCTGATCAGCACAGGACCGCAGAACACGGCCTGAAATACCATCCGGCCCAGCAGCTTTCCTGACGTCCACACGCATGAGTGCCCTCCGAACTTCATCCTCCGAGACAGAGATCACGTGGTTGTTGCTGCTCTGAGTAATTCCCTCTGACGCGCCACTTGGCGGAGTCACGCTGCCGTGATTACAGTCAAAGCGAGCGTAGAAAGAGTTTAACTCATTCACAAGCGACGGATCAGCGCTCACCTCTGCAGAGGATTTAGATCCAAAAGAACAGATGGACCTCAGACCCTGCCACATGCGCCGCGAGTCGTTGAGTTGGAAATGAGACTCCACTCGATCCCTATAACGGAGCTTTGTGGCTTTAACTGCGCGCCGCAGAGCATAGCAGGACGATCTGTATTCAGTCATGTTCCCCGATAGGAGACCGGCGTTGTAAGCGGCAGTGCGTGTGTTCACTGCAGCGCGGATTGAATTGTCCACCCACGGTTTCTGATTTGAGAAGGACGTTATTGTTATTGTTTGTGTGGCTTGCTCTGTAAGCGTGTTGATGAAGCACAGCGCCACATCCGTGAACTCGCTGATGTCAGATGAACTCGCCCGGAACATGTCCCAGTCGACGTCATCAAGAGCTGCCTGTAGCGCAGTCTCTGACCGTTGGAACCTGTTCGTTAAACAGTAAGGCTTTCCTGTAGCTCAAACAATAAGAGCGTGGTGCTAGCAACGCCAAGGTCATGGGTTTGATTTCCAGGGAAAGCAAGAACTGACTAAAATGTAAAAATGTGTACCTTGAATGCAATGTAAGTCACTTTGGATAAAAGCGTCTCGCATAAATGTAAATGTTAAATGCTCTTCTTGACGAGAAGACTCCGAAGATGTTTGATCAATTCTGTGCTTCCTTCCTGAAGGTAAGTCCGTGGGGAAGCACGGTCTGATCGTCAGGTTCCTGAGGGGGACGAGGAGAAATAAATCTGCCTTGCCTTCACTCTATAGCCTCTTGGGTTTTGTCTCTGGTGCTAACCGCACTGCAGAGAGCCCCTTTGAACCTTTGCAGCCAGCGGAGTTAAAAATTCTGTCTTGGAAGACACTCCTGATTGAATTGGCTTCCATCTAGAGGGTAGGGGTCCTGCAGGCATTTTGGAATCATGCCTGGAATTCGGGGCTGTTAACTCTTATGTAATCCTGAGACCCCGGCCCAGATATGTGCCCAAGGTTCCCACCACTCACTTCCGGGACCAGGTGGTGAACCTGCAAGTGCACATATGTGTATATTCCACATGATACCTCCCTACGGGTAGGATGTGGCTTCCAGCGTTATCCAATACTTTGCTGAGTGGGTCTTACGGAACAGCAGCAGTGACTCACCCTGTGTGAGTTCACGCCCTGAACAGACGGGGTCTGAGGGGCTTTTGCTGGGTCCTGGAAGTTGTAGTAACTGTGGCATTTTCCATAGGGATCCCAATTCGTCGGTGACGTCCAACGTATGTCGAATGTGACCAACTGAAAGGCAGCGTCTTGGTTACTCATTTAACCCTTGTTCCCTGAAGGAGAGAATGGAGACGTACGTCCCGTCACCACAGTTGCTGTACCATGACTGCATGGCCGAGTCACTAGTTTGGCTCCTCAGTAAAAAAACAAATGTGCGCTGCATCCACTTCCTGTTTATACCCGCGGTGCGGGGCGGAGCGCAAGATGCAAATCTTGCACGCCAATGGCCATTCGCCCGTTCTCTATATCGTGAAGCTGATAGGGACTGGAGTATAAATATGATTATGTAATTGTAAAGTTAATATTATAACTTTATTATTATAAAAAATTGAATGTTTTTATACAAATCAGATAATTTTGACTTTCAATATTATCGTAGGCTAATGTAGCCTAGTAGGCTACAACTGACTCCCATAGTTTACAGCATTAGTTAAGAGATTTGTTTTCCTTGGGAAAATTTGCCATGTGTTGTGCCTGATATGTATCCAAAATAATCGATATTGAATTGAATTGGGAAGTTTTGGGATCAGGGTTGGATATGAACTCTGCATATAGGTAGATCTCTAAGAACAGGATTGGACACCCATGGTCTACAGCATTACTCATATTTGTTGTTTCAAAATTCAGTTATAATCACTATTGTTCTGTCTTCATGTAGCATAAGTGACTGCATGCATGAACCAGCACTATAGTGGCCAGTTTGACCTTTGTTGGTGAAATGCAATAGGCTATTGACTGCATTCCTAATGCCAGCTTCAAATGTTAACATCTCCATAGTAATCCACATGGTCCTACAGATGATCACTAGAAAACCCAGAAAAAATTATCACTGTTAATAAATGTGCAAGATATTCGAACCCAAAATAAAATGACACCAAAAATCATTAATTCAAGATGGCTATATTAGTCCAGCAAATGCTTAGTGTCATGAGGCACATACACTCTTATATTAGGTATATCTTGTTTTGTTATCATGTAAACTCCTTGTAATGATTGCACATCCATTAAATCTGTGGGGATTCCATCCCTCTGATGCTTCAGCACTGAAATTTAGGACTGTTAAGTGTAGAAGATTTGATGTAATGATCGGCATACGAGCTAGACCTTGTTAAAAATGTACAATTGCACATTACCATTACTGTTGAATATGGAGGAAGACATGACATTAAGGATAGCAATATCGTCTGTCATTACCGACCATGGAAATGTTATTTTTGGCTCTTGAAAAAGGCAGGTGTCCCACAGCTTTTATAGCTCACATAATGTCTCTACTAATGATGCAGAATTAGTTGTAATGTTGGCTCATTAATAATGACATTAAAAAAATTATGCTTTGCTGGTTTGATCTGGCTCTTGTATATATTATGATATTGTAGCATTAGTTAAACCACTATTTTTCAAAACTGTTCTGACTGTACTAGGTTTGTCACTAAAGCAGGGTATCAATTCAGATTTTTAAATAAATCAGTCTTATTTGTATCTGCATCACAGAACAGCTGATAGAAGACAAGTGTAAAGTTAACCACTCTCTGTTTGCTTTTAACTGTTTCACTATTAACTTTTAAAGTGATCGAAATAAATAATTTTTATACTTTTGAATTCAAATGTAAATTTGGGGTTTTTATATATATATATTGCATTGCCAACTCTGAGGTACATGTTTCTCAAGGAAGCATTGCATCTCCTGCACTCGTCACAGTGAACAATTCATTTTTTCACAGAGAACCTTCTGGGACCAAATTAAGCTGCATGATTTTGCTCATCTGGTTCACAGAAAAAAGCAAAACAAAAACCCATTTATTATTTTTTTTTAGAGGTTCTAAATCACTGTGAATTTGAGACATTGTTTATGCAGTTTTAGTTCTTTTTGAGGGACGCTAACTAACATGACATTGTTGATTATGTTATAAGAACAACAGCCTTCAGAATTTCCCATTTGGATGAACTGCTTTTAAATTATTCAATATCCACCATGCTAGCAATGCTCCTGAGGCCATGTGTATTTAATGGTCTTCAATTAGCCTGGCACACAACAGACTATTGTGTGTTTGTGTATGTGTATGTTTTTGGAGGGCAGTGACAGACAGGCAAGCTAACAGCACAGAATTACTGACACAGCTTGGCATGTACGTAAAGTTGGTCAAGGTCTTTGACCTTTCGCTGATGCTTTGACAGTTTCAGCAGCTACATATAACTCTCTTTTGTCTGCTTGTTTTTCGTGGTCTTGTATGTAGCTGCATCAGCCAGTCTTTGGTATATGAACTTTTTTACTGACTTTGTCAGTGGTGTCATGAATCATTGTAGGCATTGAATTATGGATCTTCTTTAGACTAGACCCAAACAAGAAGTTCAAAGTTTATAAGCAAAGCCCCGGCAAAAATGTCATCATCTACTCACCCTTATGTTCCAAACACAGCAAAATTCAAAATTCCTGGCTGTTTTTTTCCCTGCCTGGTCTTATTGTTTACACATACGTATTTGTGTATATTTTTGCATGTTGGTTAAATGATGACATACTGACAGCATATAACACATAAGCAATATTACATACTGTATATACAGCTATAGAAATTAAAAATATCTATGACTCCTTTATATCATAAATATATTTATATAGTTACATTTTCACAGTTTTATAGCTATAACTCAGATCCCTTATTCCTATACAGGGCTCCAGACAGCTCTAACATTTGAGAGCAGTGGCACCAGCACCACTAAGTTCTACAGATGGTGGCACCAGCACCTGATTTGGTGGCGCTGGAGGAAAATGTAATAATAAAATGACTATTTTTTTGCATTGTTTTGTTAAGTGCAGTTACTAATAATAGTAAATTTGTTTATCTGAAAATTTTACAGTGAAGCACTGAGCTTCAGTGATTATAAAAGGAGCACTTGTTTTCTGTGTAATTCAGTCACAATTCGAAGCAAGATTTTTGTTTTTTCATGAGACTTTGTGACTTCTTGTACTAAAGAAAGGGGGTGTACCCATCGCATCAGATTGTACCCATCTGACGCCAGGCCTGCATCCGTATGCTTGTGGAATGTGTGTGTAGGCTGGGTATCCATATGTAGCGGTTCCCCTGGCAACCCCATATGTGTATTCTCCACAGTACCAGCTACCCTACTCAGCTAGCCCCGTGTCTTTCCCTTGACAGAGCCCGCTCTGTCGTCTCTGGAGGTGTACTTTCCCCCTGGGACCAGGTTGAAACCACCCCAGAGACTGCCATATGTTGCACTACCCTGCTAGGTTAGTCCTTATGTGTAATCTGCCACCTCTCCTTCCATTGAAGGACGTGGCTCCGCAGCGTTCCATCTCCTGAGACGGGCATGCTTTCCCAGCGTTATCCAATAGTCACTCTGAGTGGGTCTTGCAGGAACAGCAGTGACTGTCCTACCCTGCCGGGAGCCTTGACTCCCATCCCAACATAGGAGTGCACCAGCGAGCTCAGGCAGGGCGCTGGGATGGCCAGCATCCCTGGTAGGGATCCCGATTCGTCTGTCAGTTCTGACGTACGTCGAACGTGACCAACTGAAAGGGAACATCTCGGTTAGGTATGTAACCCTCGTTCCCTGAAGGAGGTAACGGAGACATACGTCCCGTCGCCAGGTGCTGTGTTTCAGCTGAAGGTCGAGTCACTTGTCTCGGCTCCTCAGTTGAAAAGCGATATGCGGTACTTCCACTTCCGTATTTATACCTGCGCTGTGGGGCGGTGCGTGGAATGCGTGAACCGCATGCCAATGTCCATTGGCTCATTTTTAATCACTCGAAGTAGATTGGTCTCTGAAAAGATCCCAATTCGTCGGTCAGTTCCGATGTATGTCTCCGTTCCCTCCTTCAGAGAACGTTTTTCCCAATCCACACTTAAGGTTTAGTGGCGGCCATATCTGCCTTCCGTGCACCATTAGATGGTGGATCTCTGGGGAAGCACCATCTTGTAACTTGTTTCCTTTGTGGTACTTTGAGGATGAGGCCTTCGGCTTGAGTTAGAGTTCTGGCTCCCGCTCCCGCTCCTGCCCACAAAAGCCCTTATAAAAGTATACTTTTTTTTTTTTTTTTTTTGTGCTTCCATGAAATTTCCATAAAATAGTTTAGTGTCGCCTAGCCACAACCTATAAATAAATTACTTGGGTAACTGTCATGTAATCCCTGTCTGTTTGTGGATTCTTGTTATTTCCTCTCTTGAGTCATGTTTTGTAGTTTTTAGTTTTTCTTGTTGATTAGTTTTCCCCAGGTGTTACCTATTAGCCACTCCCCCTTATTATCTTGTTAACCTTGTTTTCCTTTGTGTATTTATACCCTAGTGCTTCTCTTGTTCCTTGTGTAGCGTTACCAGTATATGGTTGTTTTGTGTGCATTTGTTGCAGCTTTGTGTTCCTGGATTTATCTTGTTCCTTGTCTGAAGTCACTTATGTTATCCTGTTTAAATGCATTTTACTGCACTTGGATCCAACTCCCCTTTTGTCTGCAGCAGCCATGTTACAGAACGCTAGACTTACATGGATCCAGTAGAGGAAATTCAGTTTTTATGTCAAGGTACCTGTACTATAGAGATCTATATGGAACAGTTATGTGCTCTTGTCAACCAGTTAAAATGGAAGGATACCGTTTTTAAGGACTTCTGTTGTCATGGCTTAGCTGAGCCCATGTATGCCAAGGGGAAAGAATGAACTGTCTCTAGAACAATACATGGACTATGCTTAGTGGCCACGGAGCTTTGTCCATCACAGTCTCCAGAACTTCCAGCTTTGGATCCAAGTCCAGTCTAGATTCTGGTCAGGGGCTGGGGAGCAGTGTGCAGCCCAAATACACAAAATGGCCATCACCGTGATGGGGAGTACAGAGGACAAGGAAACAACCTCTGGGATGGACAGTGCAGGCACCGGCAGGCTTGAGAGCGCTGAGGACGATGGGTTAGTTGGTCTAGGGATGTCCTCCAAGCTGGATGCCAGTCTCACTTGCATAGGGACCACCTTAGTGGCTTCATGTGCAATGTTCATGACAACAGGGAACTCTGGCGTAGCATCTGTGATGGTTGGAAGTTCTGGCATGGTGGCCATGTTGGTTGAAGACTCAGGCATGGTGGTCATCTTGGCTGGAGACTCAGGCGTGGCAGCCATCTTGGCTGGAGCCTCTGGCATGGCGGACATGTTGTAGACAGGCTCTGGTGTGGGGATAACTGGACAAGAAGGTACTGAAAGCACTGGACTAGTAATTCTCATAACTGAATTTTCTGCCATCAATGTCTCTTTTGTCTGCCGCAAACCATGTTGCAATAACACTTTATTTTATAGTGTCCTTGTTACACGTTACATGTAGTTACTGTAGTAATAACAATAAATTAGCATGCAACTAATCCTAAATCAAACCCTCATCCTAACCCTAACTTTACTTACATGTATAATTACACGGTAACACAGACACCTTAAAATATAGTGTAACCATTATTTGTTATTAAAGCATCAATCAGTGGATCAGTTTGTTTTCATTTATCACGTCGTCTTTGTTCTAGTTTCACGCCACTCATCAGTCACCATGGACACTAACACACTCCTACACAGCTGTTCGTCTTAGTTAATCATCACTGTGTATTTAGTGCCTCCCCATGTTCTGTTCAGGGTAGTGTTTGACAGTCTGTTGCACATGTTGGCTTGTCATTTTTAGTTTATAATAAATCCTGTTATTTTACTATCATCTTTGTCTTCCGTGGAGTTTAGCCTTACAGCGGGAGTCCCGCAAATCATTTTATTCTACCGCAACTCGCAGACACACAAGTGCCTTACCACCCACACTTGGCCATCACATCTTGTCCCGCTCTGCACTCTGTTGCGGTGGGTCCCGTGGGAGTGCAGGTCCCTACTGGAAGGGGATGGGTCGAATAATGAGGTTTTTTTTTTTGTGAACTGTTTCTTTAATATAGATTCTAGTCAGCAGGAAAAATCAGACAACAAGAGAGGGAATATTTGCTGTTCTGTACTAGTGGTGTAGATATGGAACATGATGTGTTAAGGTGCCACAGCTTTGAGTAAAGAAAGACAGATCAATAGGGTAGATGGAGGATTTATTTATTATGCTACCCTTGTGCTTATACTGTTCTACTGTGTATGTCTGGCAGCAGACTATAAAATCAAGGGTAGCACTGCTGCAAAGCCCACAAGCACCTTGGAACCTAATGTATTTTTACCTTTTAATTTAAGATAAGCCATAGCAGCGGGACAGCGTGGGACGCCGACATGGGCAATATCTAATTTATCCTCGTTGTTGATCGTGCATCAGTCAAAGGTGCTGAGACTTTGGTTCAGCTCTTTCTTTTTTCTTGAATCAAAGTATGCAAAGGTGTGTATGTCTGTGCGAGAGTTTCATTAATCCTTTGAAATATATTCAGCATACACAGGTGTTGCCACTAGGAACATAGCAATAATGGCTTTGCAAGTACTGGCACAAAAAAAAAAAAAAATGCTCTGATTGCAGTTGCCTACTGCAGATTACTTTTGTTAAATAAATTACTTTGTGTTTGTTGAGTTAAAGTGCTGCTTTGCAAAGGGATTGCATTTCTGTTTTTGGCTCTTTGCAATTAGATTAAAGTCCGCTCCTAATTCTCAATGCACTTAGAGGAACTTGCATATAAATGTTCATATTAATCTTCCTCTCAAAATTTTACAAGTGAAAACACTTTCAAGCCTCCTATCAGAGACATGTTTGCCCCTAGCAGCTTTAGATATAGATACATATCCATTAAAAGTTCTGCAAAGTTAACAGAGGAAATGTGACTGCAGGCTGCCATTTGGCAGGCTATCAGAGCAAAAAAATCTCCAGACAGTTTAATCAAATTCTTGCAGTACTGCTCTGCACAGTAGGTTCCAGCAAACACTTGTCACAAACAGGTTGCATTCTCACGCTGACACGTCTTGGGATTGATCCGATATAGAAGTTCTTACATATATTGTTAGACATAAAAATGACAATGACACAGATGGCATAAAAAAGTGTTTACCAAAGTAATATATAAACATCATAGTTCAGTCAGGAAACTCTAGGTGGTGCAGGCTGATATATTCTTAATGCAACTGCAAACAATGACATAATCTAACATGATCTGATTCTGCAGACAATGAACTCCCTGTTTAACCAAGTAGTATCTGCCTGCAAACCCGTTTTCAGGACAGCATTTCTAGGACCGCAGTTCTAGAACCCTAGCAATGATTTAGTTGTTTGATTGATTAAGTTTAATTTATATATTGTCCTTACCAACCCCTAGCCCTAAACCTACTCATTGGTAACCCTGTTGAAATATTTAAACTAATTTAAGTAATTAAGTTTAAAATGGCAGTGCGTGCTGTTTTGTTCCTAGAAATGCAGTCCTGAAACTGTGGCGGTCCTAAAAGTGCAGCCTCAGGTATTGCAGGCAGAATATTGGTTTAACCGTTAAATAGTTTAGTTCTGTGTTTGCTGTAAGCAGTTTTGCAGCATGCAGTCAGAAAGAGTTTGCAGCACACTTAGAGTATTCCTCTGAAATTCAACATCTAAGATAGGTGAATGTTCTTTTTACTAGATTTATGGTAGACCTTCTTGTTGGGGGCCTGTTTACTGTCATCTCGTGTGTGGTGATATAGGCCTATGCATGTCTGCTGATGCAGCAGCTTGTTTTCTTACACTCAGCAGCATGCATATATTGGCTTGTATTGTCCATTTTCTTGTGTGCCCTGCTTTGTTGGGGGTATTATTATGTATGTTATATGTGCAGCAGCAGCAATTATTAACAGCAGCGTAGCAGATCTATTCCGCCGAGACCAAATACATTAACATTGTCACATCCATCACCATACTACGAGAGTTGTCAGTTGACTGAACTGATAAAATTGCTATATATAATCTTTAACACAATTCTTTGTTTTTATTCAGACAAACAAATAAATACATTTTGGTCATCAGCTATAGCGTTGTAAATTTGCATTATAGTGGGGTTACCAGTTCATTAAAGTTTCAGATGTAATGGTTCACCTTTCTTGTTTTGATCATGGTTTTAAGAGCATGTATTTGGTTATGTTTGGGGAAAAATATAGTTATAGTATAGAATAAAAAAATATATATATATTTTTTGTATTTCATATGCTATACTATAATAACTATAGTTTGTTAAATTATTAAACATTTAGACAAAAAAACAAAAAAAAACAACAACCTTAAAATACCTTAGAACTTTAAATTCAAATTTAATTCCTGAATATGAATTGAGGTAGCAAGGATTGCAGAATTTTTACACAGAATTTTTACCTAGAATAGAAAAGTTAATCCATCTTTGAACAATCGCTTGACAAGTTTACAAAAGTCTTTAGGGTTTTAAAGGACAGACAGACAGACAAACACATCTATTTGAAATGCCACCTTGTAGAAATATATATTCTTTGTAATTTTTTATACTAAATTTAATTTAATTTAATGGACTTTGTAATTGTAATCCATTAAATTCCACTTCCAGTCATTTTACTTTATCTTCAACTTTAACTTAACTTTCTTCCATGAATAGAAAGGAAACCAATCAAATTCTGAATTTCTCTGCCCTGAAATTCAACATACAATCAGTGTCAATGTTGAGTTTTAATATTTTGTGGTTTCTTAAAAGCAGAGTTGTGAGGTGTAAGTGGCTTATACACCGATCAGGCATAATATTATGACAGGGGAAGTGAATAACAATTAGTAATTATCTCTTCATCACAGCACGTGTTAGTACATCACAGTTTGTTGCCTGTGGGGCTGCATAGCCACAGACCAGTCAGGGTGCCCATGCTGACACCTGTCCACCACCGAAAGTGCCAACAGTGGGATCAGAACTGGACCAAAGAGCAAAGGAAGAAGGTGGCCTGGTCTGATGAATCACGTTTTCTTTTACAACACGTGGATGGCTAGGTGCGTGAGCGTCGCTTACCTGGAAGCACATGGCACCAGGATGCACTATGGGAAAAAGGCAAGCTGGCGGAGGGTTTGGGCAATGTTCTGCTGGGAAACCTTGGGTCCTGCCATCCATGTGGATGTTACTTTGACACGTACCACCTACCTAAGCACTGTTGCACCGAAAAAAGCACAGAAAAATGGAGCGCAGCTGGAAGAAAACAAAACTGGACAACAAACAAAGACATTGTACATTGTACAAAGTGCATTGTAGTGTCACTGAGGAACAATTCCACTCATTCACTGCTATAGGAGAGGAAGAATTGGCTAAACTCATTAAATCATCAAAATCAACAACATGTATGCTCGACCCTATACCGACTAAGCTACTAAAAGAGATGCTTCCAGAGGTCCTAGATCCTCTTCTTAATATCATTAATTCATCCTTGTCGCTAGGATATGTATCGAAAACATTTAAGTTGGCTATTATTAAATCACTTATTAAAAAAACACACAACTTGATCCTACAGAATTAGTCAATTACAGGCCAATCTCAAATCTACCCTTTCTGTCAAAAATTCTAGAAAAGGCAGTGTCTTCACAATTATGCTCCTTTTTAGAAAGAATTGGTATTGCTGAGGATTTCCAGTCAGGCTTTAGACCGTATCATAGTACTATTATCATCCAGTTGTGGTTGTATCTCTCTATTAGTGTTACAGTGATTTTAGCGCTGCATTTGATACTATCGACCACAACAATCTTTTGAATAGACTCAAGAATTATGTTTGCATTAGTGGAATTGCATTGCCATGGTTTAAATCATACTTATCTGACCATTATCAGTTTGTAGCAGTAAATGAAGATGTCACACCGATCACAAGTTCAGTATGGAGTACCACAAGGCTCAGTGCTAGGACCGTTGCTTTTCACCCTGTACATGCTACCACTGGGAGATATCATTAGGAAGCATGGCATTAGTTTTCATTGTTATGCTGACGATACTCAGCTCTATATTTCTTCACGCCCTGATGAAACTTACCAATTCACAAGATTAACAGAATGCATGGCTGATATAAAACATTGGATGACTAGTAATTTCCTGCAACTTAATTCAGAAAAAAACTGAATTTTTAATTATTAGACAAAAAAACTCCACAAGTAGTAACCTAGAATATTGTCTAACACTTGATGGCTGCTCTGTCAAGCTCTTTGATGCCAATCTTTCATTTGAAAGCCACATTTCTAGCATCTGTAAAACTGCATTCTACCATCTTAAAAATATATCTAAATTACGGCACAAGCTTTCAATGCAAAATGCTGAACAGTTAGTTCATGCGTTCATTACCTTAAGGCTATATTATTGTAATGCTCTACTGGGTGGTTGCCCTGCTCGCATAATAAATAAATTGCAGCTTGTCCAAAACGCAGCAGCTCGAGTTCTTACTAGAACCAGGAAGTATGACCATATTAGCCCGGTTCTGTCAACACTGCACTGGCTCCCTACTAAACATCTCATACATTTTAAAATATTGCTAATTACTTACAAAGCACTAAATGGTTTAGCTCCCCAGTACTTGAGCGAGCTCTTAACGCATTATAGTCCATCACGTCTATTGCGGTCTCAAAACTCTGGCCAGTTGATAATATCAAAATTAACTGCAGGCGGTCGATCCTTTTCTTATTTAGCACCTAAACTCTGGAACAGTCTTCCTAGCATTGTTCGGGAAGCAGACACACTCTGTCAGTTTAAATCTAGACTAAAAACACATCTCTTTACTATGTCATACACATAGAACATTATCAATTTATATTATTCAAATCAGTTAAATGATTGTTAGGCTGCATTAACTAGGTTAGCTGGAACTGGGAACACTTCCCATAACACCTGATGTACTTGTTACATCATAAGAAGAATGGCATCTACACTAATGTTAGTCTCTCTGTTTATCCCGAGGTTTACTGCAGTCTGCCGGATCCGGGCTGTATCCAGACCAGATGGTGGACCTGCGCCTGGACATGACCAACGCATCCCTAAAATGTCTGCAGAGAGCGTTTCAATTATACTCCCCCCTGTAAATGCTGCATCGACACGACATCCTCATTAAACCCGTCTCCGGCGTGACGACTCCAATCATTCGAATAATCTTACGAATATCTATTGATCTAATATGACTTCTGACCTGTAATGTTGCCAGAATCATAATCATACACTACTCCCAAGGTTTTTTTTCTCCATTCTGGCCCTGAAGGAGTTTTGGTTCCTTGCCACCGTCGCCTATGGCTTTTGGCTTGCTCAGTTGGGGATACCTAAATTTCATCTATATTACCGATATGCCCACATTGACATGATATGATAATTGAAATTAGCTTGATGACATCACCGTTTTCACCAGAGCGGCTGTACAGCCGAATCAAATTCTGTTGCATTATTTTCCTGTTAACACTGTGAAGCTGCTTTGAAACAATTGGCATTGTAAAAAGCTCTATATAAATAAAGATGACTTGTCTTGACTTGTTGCAGACCATGTACACCTTTTCATGAAAATGGTATTCCCTGGTGGCTGTGACCTCTTTCAGCAGGATAATGCGCCCTGCCACTAAGCAAAAATGGTCCAGGAATGGTTTGAGGAGTACAACGAGTTTGAGATGTTGACTTGGCCTCCAAATTCCCCAGATTTCAATCCAATTGAGCATCTGTGGAATGTGCTGAACAAACAAGTCCGATCCATGGAGGCCCCACCTCGCAATTTACAGGACTTAAATAATCTGCTGCTAACATCTTCGTGCCAGATACCACAGCACACCTTCAGGGGTCTAGTGAAGACCATGTCTTGATAGATCAGGGCTGTTTTGACAGCAAAAGGGGACGAACACAGTATTAAGATAATGTTCACAATGTTATTCCTGATTGGTGTATTTGTTATATATAGCACTTGCTTCATCACTGTCTAAAATGTAAAATGTGCAGAACAAAAGGAAGGATTCACATGACCAACATGAGGCACAGGTGGAGCGTATTGGTCTACAGTACAATTGAGAAGCACAGGGACATGAGCAAAGATTGTAACTATGTGGGTCTGACATTTTGTTTTTGTTTTTGTTTTTTAAACCTGATGCTCCAGATGTGTCATTAAACCATGATTACAAAAGCATACTACCATGAGTGACTATTAAAATTATATTATAATATAATTATATTATAAATTATATAAATTATAAAAATTATATTTTTTTATTGAGAACTGTTACACTGTACCATACAAAAAAATTACAGCTTTACTAAAATATTGGTGTTGTATCGGCAAATACTAAAAAGAAAATCATTACTTGTACCTGGTCTCTAAAAAATGGTATTGTGCATTCCTATGCACATAAATACTTTAGACAGATTACCTGTGGGCAGCAGAGCATCATTCGTCTTTTACTCTCAGAATGGCAGAGGGACAGAGCTTGTATGGCATATTCTCAAAGTTCTCCTCTTCACTAATTTGCTTGTTCTCACCAACCTTACTTTCTTCTTTCTGCAGGCTTTCAGGACAGGGCTTTCAGTGATATGGCTGCCGTTCTCCGCAAGCTCACAGCACGCGTCCCCTGCATGTGGATCTTCCTCATGCTTTTCGACCCCAGCTCGCAAACCGGGTAGGATGACTCATCAACCCTCCCCATCTAGCCACACTCTCTGCCTTCTCTCTTTTTCCCATGTTGCAGGCTCTAGGGATGCATTGCAGCTAATACATTCATTAATAAGGTTGTATTACTGTGCACGGTCTTTTACAATCTTCAAAATGCCATTGGAGCCAACCGTAGTTGGCTGTAAATCGCTAGCACAAACTGCCATGAATTGGATTTTCGGTGGCGGAGCGGGCTTGGTTACAAGTGTGACTCAATAACCTGGAAAGAAACTGATGCTGGAAAAACCTGTGGGATTCCGAGACGAGTTTAGCCTAGATTGCGTTACAGTGATGCCACTTGGTTTTTACTGCTCATTAGCTCACTCGTACATGTCAGAATTGTGAAGGAACATATAGGCAGGGATTTTGGGAAAAAGGGATTTTGTGCTTGCTATCAAGTGCCAGAGCTAATGGTCTTCCAAAAGTAAAATACAATATTAAATCACACATGACCCCTTGTCATGACTGATTCCAAGTGTTTTAAGTGCGCAATCCTATAGGCCTTGATGTAATTCAATCAAAAATAAGCTGGTATAATGTCATTTAGAACAAAATGTGGTCAAATTGAAGTTTGTTTGGAGTTTGTTTGGGTGGTCGAATCTGGGGCTCCACCTTCTTTGAAGTGGAAATATTTTCCGATTTATCTATTCAGCCTGTCGAGGTGAGACATGAATAAAAACATGAACACACTGGAGAGCTGCTTTATAGTTGAAATTGAAATTGTAATCAAAACGTTTTCGAGAGAGTTCATATATAATACTTATTAAATATGCAAAGATGTTAGCCAACCATAGCAGTGGGCATTTACATTGAAGGATCTCAGCAGATACACCCTTTCCAACAGAGCATTCAAATCAGAGGGCTAAAATTATGGTAGAAAATGGCCTTTTATTTCTATATTATGACCATTTTTGAATCAAGTGCACCCCAGGAAACGTTATAAAATAATTTAAAAAAATGCAGTCCATGACCACACACATACTTTCTGTCAATCTCATGTTATTCTTGAGTACCTATAGAGTAGTATCGCATCCTTCATATCGCCGAAGAGTCTTTAGTCTTTATTTATAAAGGACAGATACGCTGTACTGATCCTTTCTGAAAACAGCCGAGCTCATGGAGGTGGTGTGCAGTGGCAGCTCAGCTAAAGAGTCAAGAAAATGTCATAAAGGCATCGTATAAATAACTAATCGAGTGTCTAATCCAAATCCAAGTCTTCTGAAGAGACAAGGCTTGAAAAGGCTTTATATGATGAAATGATTTACAACGTCACGCATACTGTAGTAAACACGGATGTTCGTGTCACAACGAAAACAACATAAGAGTGAGTAAATGCAGAATTAAAATTTTTGGATGAGCCAAACATTTACAGTTTAGGAAAAGTCATTTTGACATGCGTTCTTGTGATTAGAACTGTGATTGATTGATTGCATCTAAAGCGCATGCGTTGCTGGAATGGCACTCCTCAAAGTGAAAGAGCAAACATCATTTAAATCACCATATCACATTTAGTTTTAGTATGATTATTTTTTTTATATATATATATATATATATATATATATATATATATAAAAAATATATATATATATAAGCCTTTGAGATGGTTTATTCTTATATGTATAGTGCATTAAAAGCACAGGGCTCCACTGCAGTAGTTTGAGAAGTGGCCAAATATCATTATATCAGTATATCATTGTTCAGCCATTTCAAATTTCTTTTTAGCCCAGAGAGAAGAACAAAAAGAACTTTGCAGTGAGTATATCAGGACCTTAACAGTGGCCTAAATCCAGAGCCATCATACCAGATCATAACTTGGTAAGTGTTTAATAGAGAATCATTATACTGCAGATTTCTAGCTGCTTATGAAGATATATTTGGCATTTTCTTGGTACAGCGTGTGCATGTGTGTGTGTGTTGCCAGATATGCTCAGCAGGCATCTATTCATCTGGATCCTCACCATCTTTGTCAGAGTAATTAGTCAAAGAAGAACATTGATTGGAATCTACCAATTCCATCTGCCAGTAACATAAGCAAAAGAGAAACACATGCACAAGAGAGAGAGATGAAAGAAGCATCTGAGATGAAAGCGGAAGGATAGCAGACGTTCATTTTAGCCCCCCCTCCCACCACCACACACGATATTCAGTAGGGGTCACTGAATGTGATGTCCTTGCTTTGGGAGCAGAAATTCATTTTCCACTATGTCAGCAGATTGAAAATGTACTGAATTTGATTCAGTGTGACATCACAGCACCAGTGTCCTGGAACATCTAGCACCATTAAAAATAACACCACCTTTTTTTCACAAGATGATTTCAGTTGTTGAAAAGGCTGGCACAAGTTTGACGTACTGCTCGCGCTGTAGATGATGCTCACAGAATCAGCATTTAACACCTGTTTTCCCTTTTTTCCCACAAATTTTGTCAAGTATTAAGTTGAAGAATCAAGTTTCTTTGGGCTCAGATCACAAAACAGATATTTTTTTTCTACCTAATGAGAATAAATGGTGAGAAAATAGAGCTTATTGTTTAAAGGGATCACATTTCCTTTGTTCTTTTAACATATAAGAGGCCATTGTGCTATATAGTTTCAAAAAATGTTTATTGCCGTTTATGCATTGGTAGATCAAGACAGGGACTAAACAGTCAACTTAAAATTGTGGTAGATCTAAATATAATTCTGTAATCAAGACTTTTCACAATCACACTTTATATTAGGGGCCAGATTTACTAAACAGCAAATTAGCATGAGAGCACAATTCCAAAAAAGCACCGATGGGAGTGGAAAGTTCTGTGTGCTCTACTGATGACGCGCAAATTACAGAGACGCAGCTGGATCATTTCCATAATGACCAACGCAGTCTACCAAGAGTAGTGCAAATTAGCGTCTAGTTTAAGACATGCTTTTTTTTGGGCGGTAAATAATACACAAATACCAAATACCAGTAAATTGACAAGTGCAAACCTTAGTAAATCACCTTGCATGATTAAATACTCTACTCCCATGCATTTTGCGTCTGAAAGGCAAACTCCTAAAAATGCATATGTCAGCCTCAGAAAAAATTGTCCATGCCTTTTCAGTGCTAATTTATCAGTGTGTCTATAGTAAATCCTTACAGTAGTTTTTTAATGGCAAAAGAGGGTTTACATTGGCATAAGCTGTTAGTAAATCTGTCCCTTATGTTTTTAACTACTATGTACATACATCAAAACAAATAAATTAAATTAAATTAAATGTACCATGTACTTATTTTATTCATATTGTATTACAAAACACTTGTAGTTACAGAAATGAGAACCAGCTGTAATTACATGCAGTTAATTTTAACCTGTATTTTGATGAGATGGATGATATAATGTTTCCTGGTATACCAGATCCACTGGTCCCATCCATTTCCATGTCATCTTTGCTTCTGCAAAACATTCAACATGTTTTACATTTGAAAGATTTCCTTTATTTTGGCAGGTATTTACTTATAATATATTGAAAATAGAAAAAAGCTGACTGTAGACTATATAACACCATACATGTGGTGGTTGCTACATTGGTGCATCACTTTCAGTATGAAGAACAAATTATCTGAACTATATCATCATTGATTTTACAGCTCTACAAGGAATAGTGCTATAAGCAATTTCAAGAGAAACATATGATACTTAGATTGAACAATAGATTGTTCTATTGCTCAGAGCACCCTCTGACCAATAGAATTTGAGCAATACAGTTCTCTGGGAGGTGTTTCATTAAGATTTTTCTATCTGCTTGTTGGTCTGTCCCAGAAACATAAGATCATAATGTGGTTGTAAATAACTGACATAGACTGAAAAAAAAAAAAATAAACAAGACTATTAAATGGACAAACTAGGGCCTTGTTACAGCATGCTTCATCGTGCTATTTACTTTGTTGTGCTGAATACATTTCCTTTTGACTAAAGTAAGAGACTTAAATAGGGCTGTTTATTCAGCTGACCCATTTCCCTTACAGTCAGAGAGGGTTCTTTGAGTTTGATAAGCTTTTATTATGATCCATAGCCCTCTGTTGCTTAGCCTGTTCCCAAGTAAATTTAATTTCAGCCTTCCCAGGCATGTACAAAATAAAACCTTGGGCAAAAAAATGGGCGAGAAGTATCCAAGAAATGATGCGGTGCGAGACAATGGACCAAGGATGAATGCTAGCATTAAAGTTGGTCTTCTGTCAGGGGAAAAACAAACAAAAAGACATGTCCAACATGTTGCAGTGCAGATTAGATGTGCTTAATATTATTTAGGCAAGCTTCTGAAAATTGGATCATATACTAATAAGCACTGAGAATGGTGAACGCACTCTTCCAGCAACGCACTATCTCCATCATCACACTCACTCCGCCATATCAGAGACACTACTTGAGACAACATAATAATAATGCAGCTTGTGTCCTTGTTGCCCCCCAGCTTCAAAGATACTTGCCTGTAAAGCTTCAGGAGATTGATTGAGCTACAAAAATGTTGTTAAACAATGACTACTGACACTCTTACTTTGACTGCCAAGTCCTTATATTAGTCCATTCTGGGTGGCAGATCAAACCAGCTGAAACCCTCTGCGCATACAAGGCAACCTCAATCACAAGAAAGACAAGAAAGTGGCTCTTTGACGTTGACCTCATCACACGCTTTTAGCTTCGACTAGCTACTCTTTTATTCCCCCATGCAGCAGAGAGAAACAATCTGTGTGGATGGCTCATATCCGAGGATATTTGCGTGCCTCCTCGAAAATGTAGCGAGCCCGGAAGACCCATGACCAAGTTTAGGCATAATCCCTTTAGACTTCAGAGCAGCAGAGTGCTTATACCTCATGAGTATCTCTTCGAATCAGCACAGCTGTCGCTCCACGAGTCCTGCAGGCTCGCTGATGCTCTACGATACTATCACACAACTCTAAATCGGCTTTGCAACAGCTCAGGCCAAAGACTTTGCTAATGGATAAAGTTGTCACAGACAAATCTCCCATATTAGCTAATGTCACTCTACGCATTGCAGCTATCCCTTGCTGTGCACACGTGCACTGATAGACAGGGTTTGATGAAACTATTATTCACAACAATCCATCTTTTACATATGAATGAGCCGGTTGTGTTTTGCCTCCCCAACGGAGTGCTGCAGAACCTCTTTTCCATCACACTCACACATAAACACACACCCCACCCCTATGTGGTGATATCTTGAGTTAACGATTGCAGATAGCTCAAACCTCTTTTGTTGTCTGTTTTGTTTGGAATCAGTATCAATGCAACTGTCCAAAGTGACATAAAATCAATAACAAAGGGGAGAGAGCCATTCCTGCACTTCTTCCATATGGATTACCTCTGAACTTCGCCACTCAGGCCCTTCTCTCCCTCTGGATCTTGATGCATGCATTATTCACAGGCTTCAGAAGGAATGGGTGGCACTCATCAGATGTGACCGAGCCAACAAATAACATGCTGTCAATGGCTGGCGTGACGTTGTCATGGTTAATGCGTTTGAGGGTTGCGGGGAAAGGGTAGTTGAGGGGCAGGAGTCCACTTAGCAATTCTCAGCATGCATCACTTAGCAAGAGTTTCAACATTTGCCACCTCCAGCAGAGTAATTTATCAGGATTTGCAGTTGCATCACTACAGTGAACATTACATTAAGTACACCTAAAACAATTGTTCTTTATTTAACTCCGGAAACCAGACTCATTTCGTATTTGTCTATTACAAGTATCGCGTACAGCATGTTTCCAATGTTGTGATACTTCTAATACTGCTGATACTTATGCTAATTCGCTAGTATATTCTTCCCTGTCTCACTGTAGCATTTCTACACTTGTTGATAAACTGAGTAATAGCATTGTCAACATCAGAAACGTTAAGTGGCTGATGGTCTCAGCTGGCTTTGTGGGAAACTGATTACACTCCCTGTTGGCCTAGCGGAGGGTATTTCTGAAGGGCTGCAGGCCAAACGGAGGAAATCAATGTCACCATCCAACTGCATGGACAGAACACTATCTCATTCCAGCTGATACATGAGCCTTTATTTTGAAGAAGGATTTTACATGTCAAGTGTTTGGTTCACACAAAGGGAGAATGGAATAAAGGGATGCACGTTTCATCATAAATCCTACTCTGTCAGTGGCCAAAATATATTAAAAGTGAAAATGACCTTTCGGTAACACTTTATAATAACTGCACGCTATGAAGCATTAGTTAAGCATTAGTAAATAGTTAATTCATAATTTATAAAGCATTAATAGACATTAATAAGCAGTTTATAAATATAGCTATAAATGCTTTATTTTTGATTTATAATCATATCTATAATGTGTTATCAAAATGGCGCCGCCGTGTTCGGTCGCCGCTCAGGTCGCTCCGCGAAGACTGTGCTTTTATTTACTATTTTACTTTCTTTTACACTCAATTTTTACAAACTTATCAACTGCATTGATCTGCTATGACAGCAAAACTCTTTTGGACATTGGTTACCTCTACACTGGACTGTTTCAGGACACTTTCGCCGATCCTCTGTGGCCATCTGAGATCCTTCGGAACGCCGAGTTGAACAATGGACAGAGCCGACAGCGAAGAATCAAGAAACACCGCGGGAAACGCGCTGGGATCCGCAACAGACTGAGGAAAAGGGCATTCAGCCCACCTCTCCCGAGCATCATGCTAGCAAATGTCCAATCCTTGGAAAATAAGATGGACGATCTTAGAGCCAGGATAAGTTTTCAACGGGACATGAGAGACTGTAACATCTTTTGTTTGTCCGAAACATGGCTCACGCCCGCGGTCCCGGACACAGCTGTGACGCCGTCGGAGAACTTCTCTGTTTTTCGGATGGACAGAATACCCGAGGCCGGTAAATCCAAAGGCGGTGGAGTATGCTTCATGATCAACAAGAAATGGTGCGACCCCAGGAACATCACCATTCTCTCGCGGTCCTGGTCGCCTCATCTGGAACATTTAACAATCATCTGCCGCCCATTCTATCTGCCGAGGGAGTTTTCTGCGGTCGTCGCAACCGCTGTTTACATTCCACCACAGGCAGACACAGGGCTGGCTTTATCTGGCCTTCATGATGTTGCCAGCGGCGTCATAAACAAACACCCCGATGCGGCTCTCAACGTCGCGGGCGATTTTAACAAAGCAAACCTAAAGAAAGTCTTGTCAAACTTTCACCAGCACGTCTCCTGTCCTACACGAGGAGCAAACACACTGGATCATTGCTACTCTCCGTTTAAGAATGCCTATAAAGCGCGGTCACTACCAGCCTTTGGCAAATCGGATCATGCCGCCATTTTCCTCACACCTGAATATAAACAAAGGCTCGTCCAGGAACCCCCGGTGAGGCGGGAAGTTAAGCGCTGGTCCCCCGATTCAGAGACCGCGCTACAGGCAGCTCTGGATGATGTGGATTGGGACATGTTCCGAGCGAGTTCAGTTGACGTCAGCGAGTTCACAGATGTGGCGCTTTGCTTCATCAACACGCTTACAGAGCAAGCCACACAAACAATAATAATAACGTCCTTCTCAAGCGTGTGGACGTCAGGAAAGCTGCTGGGCCGGATGGTATTTCAGGCCGTGTTCTGCGGTCCTGTGCTGATCAGCTTGCCGGTTGTTTACATCTATCTTTAATGAGTCCCTCGCTACATCTGTGGTCCCCACCTCCTTCAAAAAATCCACTATCATCCCTGTCCCTAAGAACAGTGTAAGGACCGGTTTTACTGCTAAGACAAAAGCTGAGATCCAACACCCTGCATTAAAACAATAAAACTCAATCTGAAGAGAAGATCTCACAGAGAAACTGTAGGACACCGCCCTGACCAAAACCCTCTCCCCCTCTCTACCTCCCTTTCCTCCCCTTCCCCCTGATTCAAGTCCCAGAATGCAGATATACTACATATGATTTATCTTGTGAATCTATTGTTTTATCCCTTTCATGTCTGGTGTCTTTTTAAAGGTCATAGTGCGATTGGTAAAATGGTCTCAACATCACTGAAGTCACTGATAGGGTTAGAAAGATTGAAACATATGAGACTTGTGTTCTCTTTTTGAGTGGTCTCTCCAAAGATATCTGATCTTCTCCCCCAAACTAGGTGTTTGAGTTGCAAATAGTTACAACCCTTTGTTCTGGTCTGGGTATTTAAGGAAGGGTAGCAGGGCTGCCATTTGGGAATATTCTGTAGACAGAAGCCCCATGCAGTGTTGTGTCAGTGTCATAAGAGACACTCACACACGCTGTATGTATTGTGCCAGATATGACTCTTTGAAACTATTTTCATATTACTTAATTGTATTTTATGCTGAAAGTTGTGTACCATGGATTCATGTTTAATTATGTTCTTTAAGTTCTGTCTGGCCAAAATAAATGTTAATCTTGATTTATTCTGTATTTTTCATAAATCATTACTCAAGTAGTGTCGCATGAGGAGTTTTGTAGGAGTTTCCGTAAATCTTTCTGTCAGGGCAGATTCATACCGAGGACCCCATGACCGGAGCATGGCGCTAAGCATGAGGGGCAATCTGATTTCTGACTGTCACTGGTATTAACAAGTTACAGCTCTCGTGACTATTGCTAAAATTACACTTTCTGTTATGAGTAAGCATTTGCGACTCACTTAAAGGTAAAATAGTTCACTCTGTAATACTCTGTAATATCAGAACTGACTAATTTGCGTCCGTGAGGTAATGTAATTATAATCGCGAGCATTATCCTCTGAGCGACTCCGGGTCCCATGGAGGAACGAGTATTTGAAATTAAGAGATACTAAGAGAAATCAAAGATCTAAATTAAATCACAACTAAACTTATGATCAGCTGTTAAGTTACAAATGTAACAAATGTAACAAAGTTACAAAGAATTGGAGTAAGATCAAATTATTCATGGAGTCAGATTTAAAATTCGATGGTCATAAATTAAGTGAATCCAACAGAAGTGCTGAGAAGACGAACACGCAGAAGTCCTTCGACCAGGCCGTTAGATTCCGTCCTTGGGCTAACGGATGGACCTTACAACAGTAAACCCTCTTGCCTAAATGACTATCGTCCAGTGGCTCTCACATCTATAGTCATGAAGGTCTTTGAGAGACTCATTAAAAACACCATTTGCGCCTTCATTCCTGACACTTTGGGCCCTCTTCAGTTTGCCTATCGTCCCAATAGATCGACTGAAGATGCCATCTCTCATGTCCTCCACTCCTCCCTCACTCACATCGACAGCAAAAGTGGGAACTACGTAAGGTTGCTATTTATTGACTATAGCTCAGCCTTTAACACCATAGTTCCCATCAAGCTAACCTCCAAACTCCTGGATCTCGGCCTGAATCCAAAGACCAAAGAAATGATTGTGGACTTCAGGAAGAGACAGCAACGGACATACTCCCCCCTCATGATCAGCGGGTCACCAGTAGAGAGAGTTTCACATTCAGACACGGGTGAAAAAAGCCAGGCAAAGACTGTACCACCTGCGCCAGCTGAGGAAATTCAGGGTTTCACCAGCTATCCTGAAAACTTTCTATTTAGGGGCGATAGAAAGTGTATTACTCAGTGCATCACAGCGTGGTATGGGAACAGCACCAGTCATGACTGCAAAGCCCTGCAAAGAGTCGTGCGCTTATCTGAGCGTATCTCAGGGTCAGCTCTCCCGTCTCTGCAGAACGTCTACACCAAACGCTGCAAAGGTAAAGCTACTAAAATCATCAAGGACTCTAATCACCCTGCAAACCCTCATTTCACGCTGCTGCCATCTGGTAAGCGCTTCCGAAGCCTGATGGCCAAAACTGAGAGACTCTGGAGGAGCTTCTTCCCCCAGGCCATCAGACTCCTGAACTCAGTCCGCTAACATCACGTGACCATCGATATACTGACATTGCACTGCACTTTCTGTTCTCGTTGTTACTGTGTAACAACCTGTTATAAACCTGTTTGCACATTATACTTATTTGTACATTTGTTAACCACATATTTATAAGTCTACAGTTTACTCACTGCACAGTTTACTTCACTTATTTTATTCCACTTCTTTATTTTTATTATTTTTTTTTTCTACTTGACTTGATTTATTTATAATTCTACAGATATATAGTACTTTTTTATTCTATTTCTATTATAATTTCCTCCTTGTGTTTTTAACTGTGAATTTGCACTGTCCATGGAGCGGACCTGTTTACATTTCACTGCCGGTTGTATATTCTGTATGTGACTGTGTATGTGACAAATAAAACTCTTGAATCTTGAATCTTGAATCTTTAATAATTGTATTTTCATACTTTATTAATAGGGATGTGACGATACATCGTATATCGAGATATATAAATGCGGCGATATTATCAGTGACGTAAATGATATGATTTGCGATATTGTTATTTTATCCAAGGCTCAGCTTACTGTATTTGTACTGTATTTGTACTTTGTTCATCATGTACTCACCCTCATGTCGTTTCACACCTATAAGATTTTCTTTTAACTTAAAAACACAAATGAAGATATTTTTCAAGAAACCACACAGATATTTCTGTATCTCCATTTAAAGTCCATTCCTCTCAAACTTAAAATATCCAAAACATTTTCATAAGGGCATCATAAAAATAACTAATCGAGTGTCTAATCCAAATCTTCTGAAGAGACGATGGCTTTATATGATGAACAGATTTACAACAATGCACATAGTCTACAAATACAGACGTACAAATGCATGCGTGTTGGGCAAAAACAATGTGAGAATGAGTAAATGCAGAACTAAACATTTACATTTGTGACATTTTAAACGTTTGTGAATAGTCATTTTGACACACTTTCTTGCGATTAGAACTGTGATTGATTGCATTGATCATATGAAGCACACTCTGCCAGAACGACACTCCTCAAAGTGAAAGAGCAAACATCGTTTAAAGCGGCACTCCTCGTAGTGAAAACGCAAACATCATTTAAATCACCATATCACAATTAGTATTAGTAGTATGATTATTCAAAGCATTTTAGATTTTTTATTCTTATATGTATAGAGCACTAATAGCAGGAATGGCAGAACATAGTGAGCACTGGGAGAGTCTGTGTGCACACGGCACAAGGAAAAAAAATCAGTTTATGGAGTTCCAGTGACATTACTACATTAAACTTCTATATATAATGTTGATTATAATGTATAGTAATGCAATGGGGGAATATTTGTGTGTCCTGATAATAATGTAACGACAATAATATTATTTCAATAATAATAAAAAAGTAATAATAAAATACATTATTTTTGCGATAGTATCGGATCGTGACACAAGTGTATCGTTACATCCCTATTTATCAATGTTTAATTTATCATTTCTAAATTAAGTATTACATTATTTACAAACCAGTTAATAAGTTGCCAGTGGTTCATAGGATCATTTAGAAAGTGCAAGTAAACGATTAATAATCTATTTAAATGTACATTTATACATATTATTATTTAGACTTATAGAAATAGTTACTTAGTGTGTTAATAAATGCTTTATTAACATGTATTTCTACTGTAATTCATGATTAATTCAGGAAGTTATAAAACATTTAGTAATTGTCATTTAACTCAATTTTGTGAGCTCATCTAAAGTGAGGACTATTTATGCCTCGTAAAGCTTTTACAAAGGAGATTTAATAGTGTGCAGTGTTACCGACCTTTCAAGTACCCTTCGATACATTTTGAGCGTTTTTTTTTAGGTACAGTATTAAAGTATCCTTGATTTGTGGTGTGTTTTCTCCAGGGTGCTCTGCAGGACTTTGTAAATGTGTAGTGGAGCTCGGGAAGGCCTGTCAACATTGGACCGTCAGCTGTGGATGTTTTAATCCTCCCCGCTGATTTGCTTCTTAATTGCACTGAGGGAAAATCACAGGTTTAATACAGCTGTGCTGTTTTGAGCACATGTCCATTTTTGTTGCAGACACAGGCTTTCTTTTGATCGCTGACATTAACTTTCATGTATTTTTAGGGATTTAAACCATAAATGGTTTAGTGGACTGAGGGGAGAGCTTCAATTTGTGAATCTTGAGTATGCTTATAAATAAAAATTGCAAAGAAAAATTCTGTTTTACTTGATTATCCATACATCTTACACAAGTATCAAATATGATCCATTAGGATTCTGAGAAACGTTTATTTGTCTTTCAATCATTATTGTATTGCATTGCATTGTATTGCATCCCCCCCACACACAATAAAAAATTAAAAATAAAAACTTGCAGAGCTTTGATTATAAGACTAAGCACTTAAATATCTTCTTACTAAGACATTTTATTTGGTGATATAAAGTGATATGATATTTATACATATATTTACATGCAGTTTATGAAAGTAGTCTGCTATTGTTATAAATATCTCATTAATTTCCATTACAAGCTATCAGACTTTCATCCCACTTTTTGGCCATATAAATATCAGCATCTGCATCAAATTGCAGGACTCTGAATTCTCCTGTATTATACTATATTATACTATATGAGCCATAAAAGTCTGAATCATGGTACTCAACAAAAAAACATTTGCTTACATTTACATCTAAATGTTTAATAAACTGAATCGTTGTCCTCCTCACCCTGCCCTTCCTGAAATTACTCCTCATTGTCTTCAAGATAAATGTGTCTGACACTCAAACGTGAGGAGGCTTAGCTGAGCTGATAAAGAGGTTTGCCATAGTCTATCACAAAACAATGGCAAGGGTCGCCCTACATTTTCAACAGAGTTAGACCAGCATGTGTGAACAGTTAGGTGCATCTCTACACTCAAGGTACAGAAAAAAAAGGTACAGTTTTGTACTAAAGAATGTACAAACCATTGTCACTGGGGCTGTACCTTTTACTGGGACAAAATTGTACCTTAATATAAAGAAACATATTTGTACCATTCCAGTTTGTACCTTAAAGGGCACCTATTATGTAAAGTTCACTTTTACATGGTGTTTGAACATAAATGTGTGTTGGCAGTGTGTGTACACAACCACCTTATAATGATAAAAATCCACCCAGTGCTTTTTATTTATTTATTTTTTAATCTGCATAAATCATAAGCACTGTTTGCAGATTCTGGGCAAAGTGACATCTTTACATCTAAACATTAAAATGTATGTTTAAATTATATGTTAAAGCTAGTGTAGGAAATGCTGAATGTAAATTATTATATTATTAAATTGAATGATCATTTTGATCCAAACTTTGCCCATATGGAATGGAAAGTGTAAGTACATTGCCATTTTTTATGTTACATTTCAAATTGACTTTTGCTACCTGTATGCTAACATACTTTATAAATGATTTGAAGCATCAGAGTTTTGGGTGAATATACTTTTAATGAATTGACAGAAATCTTTCAGATTTCATTTGTGCAAGTGCAGTTTAATGTGCTTTATCAAGATTGACATTGTGTGCTCATCATAAGAAACAATATCATAAGGAAATATAAGATTAAAAAAAAAAAAAAAAACGAACTCTGGATTTACTGATACTTGCCTCACAGCTAAGGATGCAGTCAGACTTCCAGATACATGTGTTCTGTGAGACCAGCACTGACCGTTTACCCTATCATCTTCATGATCTAAAAGTCAAAGACACGTTGAGTTTCAACAAAGACATGTATATGACTTAGGGCAAAATCAGGTATTCACATGCCTTTGACAGAGTGCCTATTTACACTAAGTACAAATATCCCGTCTTGTTGGCAGAGGCTATTTACACTAACTAATTCTGGTTGGGCTGGACAAAATTACGGAAGAAGCTGCATTGTCAACAGTAGCAATAGTGTAGGTGTAAGGCATATCACTAAGTAAATATGCTATTTTCACATAGTGTAAATAGAATCTTGTTACACTTGTTTGCCTTCTTTTAAACACATAGAACGAGTATCTCAGTTTGTCTGCATAGATATTTTTGTGAACATGTACTTGTTGTATTGGATAGTTGTGCAGCGGCTCAAATATTTGCATTTAGGTGCTGCAAAAACAACTAAATATTACAACTTTTTTTTAATAGAAAACCGATGCATATTGAAAATGCGGCTCTCAAACGCAAGAAGCTAAAAAAGCTTTAAGGTGGCATTCAATCATGTTGTTCAACAACTGCATACACTATTGTGAACTAATGTAAAGTACACCCACATGGCTTACGGCACACAAAATCTGTTGCTTTAAAGTATATTTGCAGATGGCTAATAGCACTGGATTCATACATAATTAAGCTATTTACACTCGCTAATGTCATGTTTGGTGGCTGTAACATTTTATACATTTTTATTTGGTTAAATATAAACAAAGCTCACCTTTGAATTTCCACTTCTCTTCATCTTATAATTTCGAGTCCAGCCTCTAAGTTCTTCTGACGATGAAAAGGCAGAAGCCATGGTTGTGGTGGTGCTCCCACTCTGCTTCCCACTCTCCATTCTATTTGAAAATTCAGTAACGGCTGCAGCGACTTTTGGCCAATCAGTTTCATGTTGCTATGCCTATAGCAAAGTTAACAGTTAATAGTTATAGTGGGCAGTGGAGCGCAAATGCCATATTGTGTATGTACCCACAATGACTTAATACTAGTGCTGGGAATCGATGAAAAAACTAATTAATCACATTTTTTCTGTAATTAATAGCGATTAATCGCAAGTTTTTAATATTTTTGGAGTTTTTAATATTTTGATATTGTATTCATTTCAGTTACTCTCCAAATTAATGTAGAAACAATTTAAAGACAGCATATTTTAAATATATGTTGTAATGGCATCTTTTATGAATGAAGGCCAGTATCACCGATACTAATGTCTCTATGAAACATTAATGACATTACATTACAGTATAACTGAAAGCTACTCATTTCAACATTTATTAGGCTTTAAAAACAACTTTTAATTTAAGTGAACTTAAAACAATCTTTACATAAACCCATTATAATAAATGTTATATTTACCTGTGGCCTTCCCTGTTAGACATATACAGAAATATAATAGTTATCAAACAATAAATTAAATATAGATGAATCATCATTAAAGCTACACTTTTCTCTGTTCCCTTTGTTCTTTGATGAACATTAATGACAGACATCATTAGTGCTGCTGTCACTTTAAGATCGGCGGCTGTCAAACATGATGCGGATCTGACACACTCTCATTTTCTCACGTTAATTTAAGATGTTAAATGTTAACTCATTTAAGTCTCCTATTATGAGAATACTTGACAAAACTTTTGTCAACATTCTCTGTGTTGTTGTTATTTTTTGTTCAAGAGCGAAAGAGAGCTCAGTGTGTGCACGAGACTGGCGCAAATCTGTCTGTGTGTCAAGTGTGTGTGTGTGTGTGTGTGTGTGTCTTAGGTGGTGAATCAGTGTATGGTGTAATGTACATGAACGTGGCCGACTCCCAGATCAGTGCCCTGACTACTGAACTAGGAAGCAGATTGAGATGTAGCCACACAGACACTGACACACAGCGTGTTCTCTTCTGTCTCGTCGCGCTTAGATGGTTCAAAAGCATTTACATGAATAAGAGTGTGATCATATAATGTAACGCTAGGCAAAAATGGATATAAAAATGAACACTGCGTTAATTGCGTTAAATATTTTTAATGCTTTAAACTGAAAAAAATCGCATGCGTTAACGTGATAATTTGCACAGCACTACTTAATACTAAAGTATTTAATTTGCGTTAAAAAGACCCTGACCAGTTGTGACCAGCCATGATCGTGCTCCAATCATACATAGCCTGCTTCCCGCTCTAAGTTCGGAAAATTCCGTAGCATTCAGTGTCTTGTTGCTATGCCTAATACTTAACACAACAACCAATCATGTATGAAACAGTAATTTAGCCTATTACTGTTCCCTTGATGTGAGAACAATGATGTACCTCCATTTCAATTGTACCTTAAAAGGTCTTTCCTGTATCATTAAAGGTACAATTATAGAAAAGGTACAAAATTGTTCTTCAAGGAAATTTGTACCTTTTTTTCCTGAGGGTGTATTATCTGTTCTCAATCACAGTAATTGCTTGTTTCTGTATAGCATGGTGGGCACATGATCTCATGGAATGGATATAGAAAGAATGAACACCACTGAGGTTTTGTGGTGAAATTAGAACAGGCTGTGTATGATAGTTGTAGCAGCAATGGAAGTAGTTTCAATGTCTATGCTGTCTCCATCACATGCACCATTTTAAGGTTAACATAAAATAGCATTTGCATCCCAATTTGCTTGCATAGTATTCAAAGGTGTGTGTGTGATATGTAATAATTGTAGTAATCATAATTATTGCTTTAACAAGGTGCAAGCAGACATTATGGAGTATGTCGCGGACATTATGGAGTATGTCAATCACATCACAAAAACATCTAACAATAGAAGATATTTTACTGCATGATGTAGCCCATTTTAATGCTGTTAGAATTCCCCTGAAATTCAAGATAACCAGGGCCATTTCCCCCCTATGAGTTTATGTTTTATATTCATACCAAAATTATATTATATAGTTAAGAAAATCATAAGAGCAAGAGTGCTGTTTTTCCCGAATATCAGCAAATGTCAATTAAGAATTACAAATGTCATATTTTATAAAATAGTTCAATAAAGCACAGCAGAACTGTTTTGTGTGTCTGAGCAATATGTACAGGTGCTTCATACTGAATGAATACTTATATTAATTTAGTTTGAATAAGTATGAGGCTGCATCCTTCGAAGGCCGCATTTGACTAGTTCGAAGACTCTTTAAAATGGGGCCTTGAAATGTGTCCTTCATTTTGTGGGCAATGGTGGACATAATGGATGGATCCTTCACATCCTACCAGAATTCATTGCGTGGCAGTGACAACAGTATTTTTTGAGAGAAATTGTGGATTGCACTTTTAAAAGTATTGGTTTTCAACTTACTCAAATAATCGACTGTATCTAAATATACAAATGTAAAAATAAAAAATGTATATAAAGCGGTTTAAATGTTGGCTTATATCTTTCCAAGATGCGATTTTATATAGTTTATGCTCTTTATTATGTACATAAATGCACCAAGTTGAACATATTTAGACAGGTTTTGAACACGGTTTTGTTTTTAGGCAGTTGAATATAAAAAGTCCAGTACAAACTCTACTGCTGCTCATGAAAGGCATCTGTCAGAGTTGCTAGGAGACAAAAAACAGTCTTCTGTAGGCTGGACCCTCCCATTCGGTCCGACCTTCGCGGCCTTTGAAGGCGTGGCAGCCTCTAAATTGGGATGCAGCTAATGACTGCCTAATGGCTAATGACCAACTAATGGCAGTTAAGTTTTTATTCTTAAAGTATCATTTAATTAAAAAATAACATCAAGAGCTGCCTGTAGCGCGGTCTCTGAATGGGGTGACCAGCGTTTAACTTCCCACCTCACCGGGGGTTCCTGAACGAGCCTTTGTCTGTAAGGCTCGTTCAGGCTCGTTCGTTCATCGAGTCAGAGGAGGAGGGGGTGGGGCAAATAATATTTTGAATTTGGACTGCAGTGCAACCACTAGCTGTCATTCCTACATAAAGCACCTTTAAGTGTGTGCAGTATTGACAAAAAATTATATCACTATGTTTACTGGATTTTTGTCATTAACAACAATTAGACAACATTTAGCTGAGGTGAGAGGTGAGAGCTGATCCGTTGCTTGTTAACGAGTTAAACTCTTTCTACGCTCGCTTTGATTGTAATCGCGGCAGCGCGACTCCACCAAGTGACGGGTCAGAGGGAATTACTCAGAGCAGCAACAACGTGATCTCTGTCTCGGAGGATGAAGTTCGGAGGGCACTCAAGCGTGTGGACGTCAGGAAAGCTGCCGGGCCGGATGGTATTTCAAGTCAAGATTCAAGAGTTTTATTTGTCACATACACAGTTATATACAGAATATACAACCGGCAGTGAAATGTAAATGGTCGTGTTCTGCGGTCCTGTGCTGATCAGCTCGCCGGGTTGTTTACATCCATCTTTAATGAGTCCCTCGCTACATCTGTGGTCCCCACCTCCTTCAAAAAATCCACCATCATCCCTGTCCCTAAGAACAGTAAACCCTCTTGCCTAAATGACTATCGTCCAGTGGCTCTCACGTCTATAGTCATGAAGGTCTTTGAGAGACTCATTAAAAACACCATTTGCTCCTTCATTCCTGACACTTTGGACCCTCTTTAGTTTGCCAATAGATCGTCCCAATAGATCGACTGAAGATGCCATCTCCCATGTCCTCCACTCCTCCCTCACTCACATCGACATCAAAAGTGGGAACTATGTAAGGCTGCTATTTATTGACTATAGCTCAGTCTTTAACACCATAGTTCCCATTAAGCTAACCGTCAAACTCCTGGATCTCGGCCTGAATTCTTCTCTCTGCCACTGGATTGAAGACTTCCTCACTGGCAGGCCTCAGGTGGTGAGAGTAGGCCAGTTCACCTCCACCTCCATCACCCTGAGTGTGGGAGCTCCACAGGGCTGTGTCCTGAGTCCCCTGCTCTACTCTCTCTACACACATGACTGTTTGTCCACACACAGCTCCACCTCTATCATCAAATTTGCTGATGATACCGTTGTCCTGGGCCTCATTTCCAACAACAATGAGACGGCATACTTGGACGAGGTGGAGCAACTAACATCATGGTGCCAGGACAACTGTGCTTCAAGTACCTGGGTGTAAACATCTCCGAGGACCTGACCTGGACTGCTCACATTCAGACACAGGTGAAAAAAGCCAGGCAAAGACTGTACCACCTGCGCCAGCTGAGGAAATTCAGGGTTTCATCAGCTATCCTGAAAACGTTCTATTTAGGGGCGATAGAAAGTGCATCACGTGGTATGGGAACAGCACCAGTCATGACTGCAAAGCCCTGCAAAGAGTCGTGCACTTATCCGAGCGTATCTCAGGGTCAGCTCTCCCGTCTCTGCAGGACATCTACACCAAACAAGGCAAAGGTAGAGCTACTAAAACCATCAAGGACTCTAATCACCCTGCAAACCCTCATTTCACGCTGCTGCCATCTGGTAAGCGCTTCCGAAGCATGATGGCCAAAACTGAGAGACTCAGGAGGAGCTTCTTTCCCCAGGCCATCCGACTCCTGAACTCAGTCACTTAACACCACGTGACTTCACTTCAGGATAAACATCGACATACTGACATTGCACTGCACTTTCTGTTCTCGTTTATAACAACCTGTTATAAACCTGTTTGCACATTATACTTCTTTGTACATTTCTGTTAACCACATATTTATAAGTCTACAGTTTACTCACTGCACAGTTTATTTCACTTATTTTATTCCACTTCATTTTTATTTTTATTTTTTTTTCCTACTTGATTTATTTATAATTCTACATATATATACTTTTAGTACTTTATAATTTATAAGTATATTATACTTATAGTACTTTTTTTATTCTATTTCTATTATAATTTCCTCCTTGTGTTTTTAACTGTGAATTTGCACTGTCCATGGAGCGGACCTGTTTACATTTCACTGCCGGTTGTATATTCTGTATATAACTGTGTATGTGACAAATAAAACTCTTGAATCTTGAATCTTGAATGCTCACACGGGTTGCCAGTTTAAGGACAAGCAACAGGATTGAGCACAATTGACAATGGAAGGCAAGGAGACTTACACACTGTAAATTGATGAGTTGATTTATCTGCATTTTAATGTGCTTCCGTTCATAGAGATTTTAGATGGATTATGACACCAAGTTTTTTTTTTTAGGTCCGGTAGAATCTGCAATCGCTGACCCAGTTTGTTTGCTGGCTTCCATGGCAGCAATACACAGTGTTTTCCGCCAAATGGCAACCTGTGGTGTTGAAATACTATTGGGTAAATTGGCAACGTGCATTATCGCACAGACCAAAACAACAACAGACATTCCGACACGGAACGCACATGTAACTGGCTGTAGCATTGTTTTTCAGAGAAACGAGAATGTGGACTCAGCATGTTGCGAAATATACGCAAATATATGATGGTATTTTTATGCTTTAGTACACTCAAAAACCTACATACAGCACCTTTAATAGTGAAATTGTAAGCTTTATTTTATTGACTGTGTATAATGGCCATTTCTATAAAACCTGATTTGTCCCAGGAATGTGTCTCATTCACTAATAATTGCATGGATTATTTGTATTTATACTCACAGGAGACCTTCTCATGAAAAATTTCTGCCTAACTCATAACATGTGCATACGCACATGAATCTGTTCTTAGCCTCGTTAATGAATTTGTAGTATTCTTTATGATTTGCATAAAACACACCCAAACCATATCCATACAAAGAGCTTTCCGCACACCCTTCCTTTTGTTGCTCACAGCAAACATTACACTCTCACAAGACGTGCTCTCGTCTGAGATCACACGCAGCAAGATCCTCGAGCATTGCTGAGTGTACCATCCTCAAAACCAGTTCAAATGCAATATTATGATTCATTTGTGAAAACGCTTGTATGCAGATTTAGTGAATGAGACGCAATGTTAAGCCTGCTATGAACTAAAAGAACAAATACTAAAACATTGTCTAAATAGCAATTTAGCCATTGGTTAACATTAACCAATAGCTTGTGTAGCCTAGGTTACCTCAACATAAAATGAAAGTTGTGTCAGAGGCGGAGCAAGTTAATACATTTCAATGAAAGATTATAAACATTTGTGCACAATAAAGCCAGGAATATGCATTTAGAAAGAAAATAAGATTTCTTGTTAGCTTTAAAATACCTTAGAGAAAGACTGTTCGTAGCTACAGTACAGAACCAGTATCCATTAGATGCCTTATTGCCGTTTGGTCTTTTTATACTTTTGTCCTCACCATTTCAGCTGTATTTTTAGCCAGATGATAGAGAGCTGTGGCTATTAAATAGCTTTCATGTAATAATCTAAAATGCCATAATTTGTCAGAGCAGTTGCTTGGTCACTGATGCACAGTCACTGACATTAAGTGCCAATGGAACATACTGTATGTGAACCCTGGCATTGAGTAAATAACTGATATATGACAAACCTCAAGACCAAGAAAATAGGAAATGGAATAGAATCTGAGACTCCAATAAAACATTACACTGCAGTCATGACCTGTCTGAGGCTGGGTGGGAAATCAATGTTCGCTCAGAATACATTGGGCTATCTAATGAAAGCTACAAACTGTCTGCAAAATAAAGAATACAGTTAAAATAGGAGAAGGCTGGGAGTCACATTCAGAAAAAAATTTACAAAATAATCATTTAGACTACAAGCACAAATATGCTCCTTCTGAATTGTATAGAGTATTGGATAGAGATTTGGTGGACTTGTAATTCATTGGGGCCTAATGCAGATGATCTACATTTAGCTGAAACAAGTATACAGAAGCTTTTAATGAACAAGGTTGAAAAAAAAAAAAAAAAAGTCACAGTATTAAGTGTAAGTTCAGAATGGCTCTAAAACGAAACTACTTCAGAGATTTCTACTCAAGTTTAGAGAGAACGGAATTAGGGTCTTGAATACATTTGGCTTCCAGAGGTCCTTGTAATTATTTCATTAAACTTTTTAAGTTTGTAGAGTTAACTCAGCCTTTTGTCTTGAGTTAATTATCACTGACAGAATGTAGAAAAGTAAAATGAAAAATTTACTTAACAAGAGTTTAACAAAAATGATTTAATACATTTCTAAATGGCCTGTTCCAATATAAGACCAAAGTACCACCCTTAAGGGTATTCACTCAGACAGCACTTTGCCATGAGAAAGCACCCAGAAAAAAAAGAAGAAAAAAAAAACTTTTATGCAAATTACATGATGTGGTGAATACCAGTGGTAATGGAGACACTGAAGATAAACATACATTTTCTCCTCAATTATATGTTATTTATTTATTTAAAATTGCAGCAACATTACATCAACATCTTTTCATTTTTGAATCATCAATACATTCCATTTCTAATTTACAATAGCTATGACTCAAGGCCGTAACCACGTCTTGAACAATGGGGAGACCATTTTAAAAAGCACAAAGACATTCTAGGTCTACTTCTAGTTGGGAAATAATTTGAACTATTCACAAATAAGGTGACGCTTTATTTTGATGGTCCCTTTTGAACATTGTTGACTATAACTTTGCAACTACATGTCAACTTATTCTAACCCTACCAGTCTACTAATACTCTACTAACACTCTGGTGAGAGTTAGTAGACATGTAGGTCCAACATTATTTATAGTCAACAGAATGTGTTAAAGGGACCATCAAAATAAAGTAAAACCGTAAATAATATTTGCATTAATTTGCATTAAAATATGCACACGTGTACTTTTATTTGTATATGTCAAAAATGTAAAACGTTTCTTGTCTCATTTCTAAATGGCCATATCTGAGAAAAAAGTTGAGTAGTTTGCATCACTGGATGTTACTGTCGGTCATTTAACATTTCTATCGGGGGGGGGTCTATTCCCACTCAATGTCTATGGTGGTTACAGCCCTGCTATGTTGTGCAGCTCACCAAATGGCATTAAGCAGTAAGCATTAGGAATGCCTACGATCAACAGTACAGTAATCCCAAGTGATAAATTTGCTGTTGGTAAACGTACCTTTAAATGGAAGAGATCCAGCCAGTGTGACATTTTCTTAAAGGTTTTCAAAAGGTTTTCTTCAGTTGCTCTTTACTAAAAGTTTAGAAGTCACAGATATGAAAATGTTCTATAAAACATGGATCAGGAATGGGCAACTCTGGTCTAACACTGGCTAAAATTTAGCTCCATCCATTGTTTATGGAATTAAAAGTTCTACACTTATATCGGTACCAAGTTTACCAATAATTACCCCAAATATTTAATAAACAAAGAAATTTGCTGACCATAGGATGTTCAGAGATTCTGTGCTTTTGTGCATTTTTCACTATATTGGAACACTAAAGGAGGTATTTTGAATAATGTTCATATGTTCTTTTTTCATACCAATAAAGTATTTAGAGCCAGATTTACTAACAGCTTGTGCCAGCACAAACCTGCTTTTGGCATAAAAAAAAAAAAAAAAAAAAAGTACTGTTTGGATTTACTAAAGACATGCAGTGAAAAAGTAGCGCTGAAAAGGTGTGGACAGTTATTGTTGCTGCTGACCTTATTGCATATGCATTTGTAGGAGATTCCCTTTCAGGCGCAAAATGTATAGGAGCGCTTTTGTGTATTCAGTGTATTCAGGCGTGTATTCAGTGTATTTATGGAATTGCGCTCTCATGTTAATTTGCCCTGTTTAGTAAATCTGGCCCATAGTGTCTTGTTCCAAAAAGGACAAAAAAGTACAATACAAGAATCCTAAATGTGGTCCATGTAACTTGCCTGCTTTTGTGCTTTTCTGCTTTTCTGCTTTTCTAGCCAGCAGCCGTATCACCCTGTAGCCCAAGACTGGTTTCCCACTGAAGCTAAGCAGGGCTGAGCCTGGTCACTACCTGGATGGGAGACCAACTGGGAAAACTAGGTTGCTGCTGGTAGAGGTGTTAGTGAGGCCAGCAGGGGGTGCTAACTATGGGGACACTATACTGTAACAAGCACCGTCCTTTGGATGAGACATTAAACTGAGGTCCTGACTCTCTGTGGTCATTAAAAATCTCAGGATGTCTTTCGATAAAGAGTAGGGGTGTAACCCTGGCATCCTGGCCAAATTTGCTCATTGGCCCCTGTCCATCATGGCTGTCAGTATATACATATACATACACACGATTGGCTTCATCGCTCTGTGGTGTGTGGTGGGCGTTCTGGTGCAATATGGCTGCTATTGCATCATCCAGGTGTATGCTGCACATTGGTGGTGGTTGAGGAGATTCCCCCCTTCTATGTAAAGCGCTTTGAGTGCCTAGAGAAGCGCTATATAAATGTAACAAATTATTATTATTATTATTATGAATTATTATTATTATTTGTGACTTGTATCAAGTGTCTAAAGCCATAAGATAGCTTTGTGTGAGTAATAGACCGGCAGATCAAGTTTGAATATGTGCATGTGTAAATTAGATTTGAGAGCTACTGCGCAGGGTTAGATTTTCAGCGGATAAACAACTTGGTCTATTCTTCTCAAAAATCTGTTGTATGGATTCAATCAAATAAGTAGTTTTATGGAATCAGCTACTTTTAGGGCCCTATCATACACCCGGCACATTATCACCCAGCGCTACATTGTTTAAATAGCAAATGCACTCACGCCCATCTGTTCGCCCATGGGCGTGCTGGTCTGAAAACGAGGTGTGTTCAGGTGCATTGTTGGCGCGTTGCTATTTTGAGGTGACTGAAACTGACTGCGCCATTGACCAACAAAAACCTGGTCTAAAGTCAATGGCGCTATATTTATTGTTATTTAAAGAGCGCGTTAGTAATATGTGCCTATAGGCAGGTGCATGGTGCACAACGTGCATACACTCTGCTTATTACACACACAGGGACTTTTACCACCTCTACCTCATTTAGAGCCAGGAAAAACCCTGTTATGATAGAATTATAAATAAATTATTGGTATTTTAAATTTTTTAAATAAGCCATTCCTTTAACATTGTCAAAGTTTGCCCAATATTCAACCAAGTTTTTGTGTATTGCAAGGCGTCTCAGCAAGCATTTATTTCAACTGTAGGCTTTTTAGGTGTTATTAGATACATAGCAATATATTGCTGTTAAGGTGATGATACGCAGGATAACTTTTGGAGCAATGTTGCCGTGAATGGGCAACCAGGTGAGACACAGGGCCCACGATCGATCTAAAGTGTCCATATAGAAATTGGTTGCCCATTCTCAGTGGAAAGTGCCCAAGAAACATTGCTTAGCAACACTGCTCAAAAAGCTGCCCCGTGTATCATCGCCTTGATTACAGGCTTTTTTAAATATTGCTGGGGATCTTCTTTTAAATTGGCCTGTTTAAAAGGGGCCTGTAAGAAAATCAAATGTTTAGATTATTATTTATTGACAATTCTGTCAGTAGATTTAAGACTGATAATGATGTTACCACGTTTTTATTTTTAATTTTTATAAATGAATGGGATATCAGCCATTTTACTGTTATATTCTCCAAATGTTATTGAGTGGCATGTGCATATTTCCATTTTCCAAAAAAAAAAAAAAAAAAAGAATATTGGCTTATAATTGTTTTTAATTACCAGCTTTGGTAGTGTCCACAACAGACCACATCATTTCCTCTGGTGAAACTTGCGTTGTAGTGTTATTTGTTGTGTTATGAATAATATATTATATATTGAATAATAATTGAAAATAGTTTAAACAATTATATTTATATATTTTCTGCTTCAGAAGGCGATTGTATGCTAACAAAGTAATTTCCTGCATTATAAAACCCCCTGCAATGTTTGTAAAGTGCATAATCTGAACAGTGTGTGTTAAAACACATTATACAATATTCAGGAGTTCATTTCAACACTGTCTCTTTGCTGCACTCCACTCTATTGAAATATGATGTGTACTGTATGTATACATACAAAATAGGGGTGGCTATATGAATGAGTAATGAATCACATTTGCTACAATCTGGACTTCCTGAATATTTTTCTTTGCCACTTACTTTCTAAGAAAGAGGAATAGGGTGAAAAGAGAGGAATAAGGGAGGAGATTAAAAAAGAGGAGACATGGTATTGAGAAAGAAAGGGAGAGAGAGAGCTTCAAGGATTGCAATACAGAGAATGTGTAGGGAAGGGGATGGAGGAAGGGTGTTACGAGGAAAAGTCAATTTTTTTATTTGCAGGGATGATGTGGTGGTAATGAAGAGGGATGAAGCAGCTGCCGCCAGGGCTCATGATCTTCCAGCCTGGCATCTAAGAGAGAAAAAAATTCCAATCCACTCACACACCTCACATAACACCAGATGGGGACACACATGTTTTATGATTGGCTGCGCACAGATGATACATGTTTCCTGTCCAATCTGACTGACCGTGTCACCTCAAATTAAGCAAATCTGTTGATTGGGTTTGCTTGCCTTTTTTTTGGCAATTTGTGGACCCAAAAATTGCTCCCCCCTCCCCAATTTTTTAGGCATAAAGTCATAAATATCACAATGGGCCATATATCCTAAATCTCACTACAAAGTTCTTTGAAAATATAGTTAAAAGTGCTTGTTTGAGGTCAACGATGAAGACTAGAACCCTGGAAAGCATTTGAAGATAAACTTCTCAAAGGATTTCCTTAAGGACTGTATTGTAAAGATGCGTGGGCAAAGAAACCCCACTTGTATCATCTTTCTTCACCTGTCTTTTTTCCCTCTAGCCATCGCTCCATAAAGTACTTCACTTTTGCCCTACCATGCACTCACTCTTATCCTCCTCTGCTTGTTTTAATGGGCTGTAAATTACCTTTAAAGATTCGCCTTCACAAGTTTCGATAAACCCACTGGAGAGGCTGGTGGGGAAAAAAACGTGAAGGAGGACTTGGATCGCAGCCTCATGAATCCCACTAATAAACCTCTGGTTTGAGTTCACTGAATGGCCATGATCACTGGACGAGGTTCTCTGGCAAGTACCAGACATTCATTAGCTTCAACTCAATACATAAAAATGCAATGCGGAGACACATCACACCATGAAAAGCCACGATGTTCACCCCGTCACCTCAGTCAATCAATCGGCATTAGCTGTTATTGTTCTACCTGATTGCTTTCTCCCAGATGCCTGTACATTTTATCTTCTCTACACACAGACAACAGAAAGACTGGTCATAGACAGTGTCCATTGTTCTTTCATTTATACTGTGAGTAACTGAATACAGCAGCCATGTTTCTGACAAAGGAAAGAGGCTGCATCATCCACTGCTTATTAATATCAAAGAGCTGATTATACAAAGAAGCAGCAGGGAAAATGACATGAGATAGAATAGGCAAGGATGCAGTTTTCATATACAAATTATGCTCTGGAGTGTCAGTGCTTTCCACATACATTGAGAATGAATGTAAAAATGTAAACTTGTTTGTTCACAATGAAACTCCACAGAGTAGCTACCTTTTAATTTAGTGGCTCATGAAATCCATTTTATTTTTCCCTAAATTCTGTGTTTTCCATTTTATTTTTTGGGGATTCTTTGTTTTATGATTATTACAAATGTATATGATCGTTAACAATTTAATTAAGCTTTTAGAATTCAATCAAATGAAAATATAACAATTAATTTACAACAAAACATTGCATTTACATTTTTTTGTCAGATAAGATGCTGCACAACAGAACTGTATACATTTAAAATATGGATGAAAACATATCTTGCTTGTATGATATTCCTCAGAAATAACAAATATTGTTTTGCAGTAGTGAAAAATTGCTGTCATAATTTCTTGAAGTTCAACAGAACTTTTATTTTGATGATTTGTTGTGAATATTTTTCAGTTTTAGGGCCCTATTTTAATTATCTGAGCACATGATCTAAAGCACACGGCGCAAGTGCACTTTTATGGTTTTTAATGATGGGAAAACTGGTCTGGGCGCCCGGCGCATGGTCTAAAAGGGTTGTTCCGATTCTCTTAAAGAGTCATGGGTGTGTTTTGGGCATAATGTGCAATAAACCAATCAGAGTCTCATCTCCCATTCCCTTTAAAAGCCAGTTACGCTTGCACCATGGCGGATTCGCTATTAACCTGGAGGAATATAGACACCCTCAACCTGACGAGTCAGTTTAAATACGTGTGTATTGCCACGATTGGTTAAATAATTAGCCAATTTCATTCGTCATTACTGCAAGTAGGTAATTCTGATACATGCAATGACTACCCATTATGACATGTAGGCATTTTTATCTTTATGTACACAATAATAATCTTTTACGTTGTAATCCTATTTGTAATTTTATTTTTAATATTAGGCATGTCCGTGTGCTGCTGCCTGTGTGTGTAATAAGCAGTGTATGTGCTTTGTGCATCCGCTTATAGGCGCATATTACTAACACGCTCTTTAAATAACACCAAAAGTCAATAGCATAGTTTTTAGACAAGGTTTTTGCTGGTCAATGGCCAGTCATTTTCAGTTTCTCAAAATAGCAACACGCCAACAATGCGCCTGAACACACCTCGTTTTCAGACCAGCACGCCCATGGACGAACAGATGGGCGTGAGTGCGTTTGCTATTTAAACAACATTGCACAGGACGTGAAAATATTATCTGCGTCAGGCTGAAACTAGCAAAAAACACTTGCGTTGTGCCTGGCGTTGTATTGCAGGGCCCTTAGTTTCAGTTTCAGTGTGTATTTGCCGGTAGTTTTTCTCAAATGAAACGCTTAAGTGACTCTCAGAGCAGCTCTGGGGATGAAGTTCATGTGTTCATGTCCTCATATATTGAGATGGCAGACACTGAAAACCATGTGTGTGAGTTTGTGTATCAAACGAAACTGTACCATTATTTTTATCAGTCTGGGTTGTTTTCTTGATACAAATAAATCATCAGTACCCCTTAATCATACACACTGGGAGTATCATCAGCTTTCCAAATGCCAAGATATCTCTGACGACCTGGTTGGTCCTTCACTGGCTGGCTGACAAACACACAGATATCAAGCGTATAGCATCAGTTCTGGCAGGTCACGTTAGTCAAGCTCGCATCAGCTGACTGTCAGCTGATCATGTCTACCTATAGGAATATGACGTCTATCACAGCATACACACGCATAAGCTGCTTCAGTACTATCAGCAGCTGTCGCGTTTCTCCAGAGCTCATTTACCCTCCTCCACCCCCAGCTCCTCCTCTCGTCCAGTCAAGATTTGGTATTCTAATTCCCCTTGAATCAGACTAAATTCCCAAATTATTTTGTACATTTAATATTGACATTAATGATATCTGCAAATACATTATGTTGGTTCTGTTCTGTTTACCCTTAGGTGGGTTATTGCTGCTCTCCCTGCTCTTATCCATGCCAGGCCGCATGGATGCGCAGGGAGTTCTTGTCCAGAACAGAACCATACCGCCAATCCAAACTGTATGCTAATAGTCAATCAATCATCTTTGACGATAGTGGTCCTGACAGAACAGTTATATGGTCTGCAGTTACTTGAGCTGTAGGAGAGATACAAAGAACCTTATCGGTCAATCAGTGCAAAGCTTTCGGCTAAGCTCAGGTAAGACAGATTTTTTTCTGCAAGGAGATGTAAACCCAAAGAAAATGAATTAGCATTGGACGGAGACTGGTCTGCTGTTGCTGTGGGCTGAAGGCAGTCGTTCCGCCATGTTTACCTTTTAGTGCTGCTGCATTTTCAGCTCCACAATAGAGTCGACAGCCTCTTGAGATGATTCAGTACAAAATATGCTCTGATGGAGAAATACAGCTCACAAACACTCTGGCACTATAGAAAGACTTGTTATAGTGTTTTTTGTTTGTTTTTTGTTTTTTTGTCTGTTATTTGCTGCAACATTAAAAAGGATCTTGCTCATGTTTCAGCGTGATGATCTCTGTAATGGGCTCTTGTGACTATTTTTTTGGAAGTGCAGAGAGGAAAATCATTCATTCTAGCCTCTTTAACCTCCTCAGTCCAGAGATTATGAACAAACAATGTTTAGTTAATGCTAATCGCATGCATATTAAATAGCATAATGCTATACAATAAACAATGTTTCTGGTATTATTCTGAACAATGAAAGTTGTATGAATTTATTTTTACCAGCACTGCAAGATAAATGCAAGAACAGCTCATTTGCTGTCTAAATGTAAAATTGTTAATTAACAGGCCTTTGAATTAAAATGTGAAAAAATGAATGCATGTTAATTATGATGCATGTTATGGAAGCTTGTTTCCGGCACAGAATAAAAAAAAAAATGTAAAAGATAATTTGCAGTTTTTATCTCACAATTGTAACTTTTTTTCTCACAATTGTGTGAAAACAAGTCACAATTAACTTTTTATGTTTTATTCCATGGTGGAAACAAGCTTCCATAGCATGAAAAATCCTGATTATTATTATTATTATTATTATTATTATTATTATTTACATCATAGTTACATTACATTTCCTGGAGCAGCTTAGTATTATTAAAATTCTGTTCAGATAGTATAATTATACCCACTCCTAATTTTGTCAAACTCCTGTATATTAGACATTAATTTTAACTTGTTTTAGTTTGTTTTTTCATAACATAATGCATCACATATTTCATGACAGTAATGATAAATCATGATAAATGTACAAACACATTTCAGCTAAAAATATGGAATCATTTCTCAGTGTTCTCTCTGTGTCATTCTTCCCTAAATGACTAAACAATGTTGTGCAGAAAGAGCTAGAACATAACTGCCACAAGAGGACTTAGCAAAACCTAATGGGATATTGTCACATGTAGTACATGCGTTTTAAACAGATTTACGTGCTATTTTAAGGCCTTTAAAGGTCAACATGTAATTGGTGCAAGGTCACTTCCAGCGCAGCTCTTGATTGAGGACAGCACTCATTATCTCATCAGCTTTCCATCTATCACGCCCTCCATCATGCCATTGCATTGTTCATGAGGGAATCACAGTCCCAGCAAGACATAATTATTCTGCATATTTCAGGTAATTAAAGAAACAGGGCTTGGCTGCATATTCAAGACCCCATTTGCAACTTTTGGGAAATAATGCAGTCAAATCCCAGAGCAGGGATTTCTGCAAAGCCATATTCAATTGTGTGACAGGTTTCACTAATCCACTTGGACTTACATAAGTTCTGTCATTTCTCTGTCTTTCTTTCAGTTTCTCTTTCCTTTTTTTTTTCACTTCAACTAATTTTCCTACTGACTTACTTGGTTTGCGTGCCCTCATGCTATGAAACTGTCCACAGTCTAATGTACATGTTGAGTTGCTGAGTATACTGCTTAATATTTGAAAAATGTTTTAAAAATCATGTAATGTGACCAATATGCAGATAAAACATATCTGGGGGTGTTCTAATGCTATTTCATGCATTCTGACTTCTTTACACTGTTAAAGAGTTGGATTATCATGCTAGACATGACCAAAATAAATAATAATAATAATAATAATAATAATAATAATAATAATAATAATAAAATAAAAAACAACGAATTGGACGTATGATGGAGTATTTATGTGCCAAATATAGTCCAGGATTTGAATACATCTCGTAAAGTTTTTTTTTTTTATAGTATGGCCCTGTATGACATCATAAAGGGTGGAATTGCTTGTATGGGCTGTAGCGACTGAGACAAATCAGACACATAATTACTGTAAATGTAATTGCTGCAATATGCTGTAAATGCTCAATGCTTTGTAGCAGACCTTCCCCAATAGCACAGGAAAGGCCTCCGTTACCAGGGTTACCATCAGATAAGACTTGGTTTACGACTCAAAGGAATTTCCAGAGAGAGCTGTGACTCTAAATTGATTATTTTTGAAAAGGGACCCAATGCCCTTAAAAAGGACTTTCCTGAATTAATTTATAGAAAACTGTTCTATAAATGAACAATTAAATTTAAACAATTTAAACTGTGTTGTAAAGGGTCTCTTGTATGGTATTTTGTTTATGCATGTCTTATGAGCAACTTACTATTTCATGTAACCTCATATATGTTGTGTCTCCTATCAAATTAATGCTTTTTTCACGACTTATAATTTCATGTATGTCCCTTATTCAGAGGATGCAGTGTGTGTTTGTTGCATTAATTACAGTATAAATGGGCACAGACCCATTGAATCTTGCTTGAAACAAAAAGCCATAAATCTCCCACATAGGAATTTCCCGTTGGGAAATCCCAACAATCCCATTGGGCAATTCGACCATGGAGGATGGGATTTCTCTAAGACTCTTAAGAGAGAGACGCTCAGATCCAGCCCTCTCTCTTCTCCCTCGCACCTACAACACATGCTGTGCCTGGGGGCTTCCGCCCGGCAGGCCACTGGGCCGATATGGCCTACACACACAGAGCCATGTGCTGTGTGGGACAGGAAACCTGATGTTACCACACGGCCATTGGGCCAGCAGGCCCAAACTCCTCACGCTACATGCAACTTCCTCAACCTCGACGGAGTCGAAACAACCATGCAAGCCCATAATTTCTTCTTCAGTCAACGCAGAAGAAATCAATCGCAACACCTTCGAACCAAACTACCAAGACTTTCTCCTGCGATTTCACCTCGGATGCTCTTCTACAGCTCAGGCTAAATGCAAATAATGTACGAATTTCAAATCGCTGTGTAGTTAGTAAATCTGTAAACCCCTTTTTTCAGACAAAGGAGCTTGTAGTCACTGATGGTTTCTCCCAGGTTTTAGACTTTTTCCATAACTTCACCCATCTGTTCTGACCCGATTCTTCCAACACTTTGATTTTGCCTCTTACCATGTATATGTTTTATGTCTGTTTAATCTTGTCCATTATTTAGTTATTAAAGTTTGTGCGCAATATACGTTTGGTTCTGACTCCCCGCTGTAAACAAATTGTCACTTAAATGATCAATTTTGTTATGCGCTCTAAGCGCTTATGTAAATACAAAGGAAGAATTATTTTTCTGTGGCCATGAAAAATATCCTTTTCTTAGAATTAATTAATAATCAATACTGAACGTTCATAGGATGAACTGATTGATTGATTGTAATGTTAATGTAGCCACATCAAGTTAATCTATTTAACTGATTCAAATATTCATAATTAATCATAATGAATAATCATAGTGAGTTATGAATAATTATTAATATTTCCCCTCTGAGCTAATTCGCTACAGGGCACTGAGTGCTACAAGAGCAAGAGCACGCCCATCAACAAGCTTTGTTCGGCTTATGAGAGCCATTGGCAGCGCTGTCATTTTGTTTTTGGACCACGAAATGAACAATGTCACTAAAGAAGTGTGTTTCTGGTTCTGAGAAAAAGATAACTTTGATTGTCTTCCCAAATAACTGAGCGTTAAGGAAACAGTGGATGCAGTTTGTTTTTTCCGGAGCAGCATCAGAGTTCTGCAAGTGTGTTTGTTCATGAGTGGAAACCGCAGGCGGTGAGTAAAGCTGCATCAAATGTTTGTATTTTATTGGCAAATTGGCAAGTGCATATAATGTAAAAAACACAAATGTATAGTGAATCGAAAGTTATGTATGTGTGTGTGTGTGTGTGTGTGTGTGTGTGTGTGTGTGTGTGTGTGTGTGTGTGTGTGTGTGTGTGCTCGTGTCTCTTTAGCTCCGCCCACTGCACACCTCCATGAGTTCGGCTGTTTTCAGAAAGAATCAGTACAGCGTATCTGTCTTTTCTAAATATGAATCAACTAAAGACTCTTCCGCGATATGAAGGATGCAATACTACTCTATAGGTACTCAAGATCAACATGAGATTGGCAGAAACTGTGTCTGTGATGTACCTTTTAATGAAAGAAAAACCTCAAAATAACACTTATAAGATACTCAGAATACAAAACACGGCAAACATCTTTAAATAAGCTTTAAACCATTAAATAAAGATGCAAACGGACAACAAAAACAGGACTATATATACAAATGATAGTCAAAGACAGGATACATGAAACAGGTGTGGCAACAATAAACAACCATAGCAACAAATGCAAACAAAGGAAACAGAACAAGAAACACTGCAAAACCAACTCAAAATACAACTCAAACACAGACAGAGAAAAAACATCAGACTAGGAGGAATTGCATTCTGAGGTTTACAAAAACATAAAAGGCTGGTATCATGTGACTCAAGGAGAAGCAGGAAAGTGGGTGTATTCTAGAAAGAACTGGGATCCAGTTTGAATTGTGGTCAGGCTTTAGTTGTTTCGATCGTTAGATTAAGCCAAGTTGTTATTTTCTCTCCAGGACTGGTCCTAGACACATTCATAATGACTGCATCTCCTACCTGAGGGGGGTTCCAATTGCAAAGATGTTCAAAGAATGAAAGATCAAAGTTGCTGACCAAGTTCAAACCCTTTCCCTCTCTAGCCATCCCTCTATTTAAGACTCTTCTTGTTTACTGGCAATTGCATACTATACATATGAACATATCTGCTAAGGGGTAATAATGGAACAACAGTTTTAAAAAGTGATTATTCACTATTATTTACAACAGGATCAGCATTTTCATGGGTTTCAAAAAATGTTATAAGAGACTATATATATATTAGCTTGATAGGTGTTTTTCATTTTTAATGCTGTAAAGCTGCTTGGTTCAAAGCAATACATTTGTATAAAGTGGTATAAATAATGGTAACGTGCCGAATTGCAGAGCTTATGCAAACACATCCACATCGCTATGATCAGATGCTTTTTTTAACTGTTGTTTTCTCATAGCTGTTATTTTTGTTGTGTACTACAGCTTGCGTATTTACCCCTAAACGGAGAACAAAAAGTATATCGGGGTCTTTACTTCGTTTACGAGACCTGAATGTCTTTCTTTTTTTCTTTTCCACAGGGCTGTAACTGGGCACAGAGAACCCATTCCCGATGACAGCAAAGACAACATCACCATCTTTACCCGGATTTTGGACCGCTTGCTGGATGGTTATGACAACAGATTGCGTCCCGGACTAGGAGGTACGATAAATACATGTACACATTTTCTTCTCATTGTCTCTATTGTCATCATGCTGGCCTTACTGTTAGCTTGTGGATGGAGTATGATCTTTCTCAGTCTTGCTTTCATTTTGACACTTCTTGCCACAAGTCTCACGCCTCTCAGATCTATAACAGATTGTGTTTTGGAACAGTCAAACCTTTTCTTGGCACTTTAATGTTTATCAATAGCAAAATGTGTCACAGAACTGTGCTCTCCTGAGATCACTTACAGATCCTAAGCCTAAGAAGCCCCAGGAGCATTGTGTTATAGATCTCTGATAAAAAAAAAAAATAAATAAAAAAAAATAAGGAGGAAGTCCTAACCACTGCTGTGATGGGGCACCCACAGATTGCTCACTTAATCGTAATGAAAAAGCTGATCGGACCCCCTGATCATTTTGGATTCAGAGCATTACCATAAAATGCTGATTTCTGAGCATCAATAAACTATAGTCTATTTCCTAATGACATTTGCTGAAATGTCCCACTGAATCCATTAGTTTATCTCCCTCTGTGTATATTTTTCCTTCTCCACAGAGGTCTCACAGAGGGAATCCCTAGTGACCTCTGAAAGTACAGAGCCTAAATTGTGAGCCCAGCGGTGGGCAGTCAAAAACCAAGATGTATGTTTTTGATAAATGGGCTAAGTCACATTGCCGCACTGAGAGCTGTGGGCTGATGCTGTGGAGCTGGATGGCTTCCATTGCCTCAACTGCCCAAGTCCTGCTGTCACCACCATCCTGGCTGCCTTCCAGTCACCTCTCTCAAGCTCCATCAAATCTTTCCATTTCCACCCTGCTTTACATAGATGCTAATGTGTATTACAGTACTCATCACATCAAAATTTGCTAACTGGAACATGATGACTTCAGATTTCTTTAAAGGTCTACAGTGCATTATACACAGGACACATTTTTAAGTGCCCACATTATGCTCATTTGCAAGTTCATAATTTTATTTTTGGCATCTGCTAGAATACATCTACACGGTTTAAGTAAAAAAAAAAAAAAAAAAAAAAAACACGGCAGCACCTCTTTTCACCCTCAGACACTCTGTTTTAGTTCCTGTCTCTTTAAAGCCCGCCTTTCAGAAAAGCCCAGTCTGCTCTGATTGGTCAGTTGGCCCATTCTGTTGTGATTGGTCAACCTCTTAGAGCGTGTGTTGGAAATGTAACGCCGCTTCCCATAATCAGGTTTCAGCTCCTGGGGCTTCATGAGCAGCTGTAAGCTGTATAATATCCATGGTTACTATGGCACCAGTATTGGAATTCAATGTTTTTTATCCCAAAAAAAAAAAAAAAAATGACAAAGAACAATTTTGTGATGTCTCCTCAACATCACAAAATTGTTCTTTGACGGCGGGCCAAAGCAGCCAGGTGGGCATTATGCAAATGCATAACATGGTGACATAGCAAAGTCACAGAAAATATGGCAGAACTACAAATGGCAGGTTCAAGCAAGTGTTTTCTTTTGGAGAGATTAACAACCAAATACACCACCATTAACAATATGCATCTACTAACAAATATGTGTTATTTGAATTTGCTCAGCTGAGCAAGGTTCAAGTCCAGTTGCTATAGGTGTAGTGGTGGGCACATTTTGAAAACTTCAAAGCATATTAGAGGATTACTTAAAATGCCATACTTCATTTTGATAGGTTTCCCCACTTAAACATTAGCACAGTAAAGGCTAAATAAATAAACACCGATGACTGTATGACCTAATATTTGACTTAATATTGTGCTGGTCCTCGTTTTGTTGCCAAAACAGCCTTGAGCCGTCAAGGCATGGAGTCCACTAGACTCCTGAAGGTGTACTGTGGTATCTGGCACCAAGATGTTAGCAGCAGATCCTGTAAGTTGTGAGGTGGGGCTTCCATGGATCGGACTTGTTTGTTCAGCACATCCCACAGATGCTCGATTGGATTGAGATCTGGGGAATTTGAGGCCAAGTTAACACCTCAAACTCATTGTAGTGCTTCTCAAACCATTTGTGAAACATTGTTGCTTTGTGGCAGGGCACATTATCCTGCTGAAAGAGGCCACAGCCACCAGGGAATACCGTTTCCATGAAAGGGTGTACATGGTCTGCAACAATGCTTAGGTAGGTGGTATGTGCCAAAGTAACATCCACATGGATGGCAGGACCCAAGGTTTCCCAGCAGAACATTTTCCAAAGCATCACTCTGCCTCCACCGGTTTGCCTTCTTCCCATAGTGCATCTTGATGCCATGTGTTCCCCATGTAAGCGCTGTACACACGGCCATCCACGTGATGTAAAAGAAAACGTGATTCATCAGACCAGGTCACCTTCTTCCATTTCTCCATGGTCCAGTTCTGATGCTCACGTGCCCACTGTTGCCACTTTCAGTGATGGACAGGGGTCAGCATGGCCACCCTGATTGGTCTGTGGCTATGCAGCCCCATACGCAACAAACTGTGTATTGTGACACCTTCCTATCAGAACCAACATTAACTTTTTGAGCAATTTAAACTACAGTAGCTCGTCTGTTTGAACGGATCACACGGGCCAGCCTTCGCTCCCCACGTGCATCAATGAGCCTTGGCTGTGTTGTCATTAGCTGGATGATTCACGACAAAACAAAACAAACAAAGATCTAGATAAACCTTACTAATCGTCTCGACCCAGCCCTTTTTTTGAGGCATGTACATGCAAGAAATGGAAACAAATTGACTGATAAAAATACACAAGGTCATACGTTACAGCTGTCTGACATTGATTGTCCTCTGTGCATTATGTATTATTTTACTGGCCATTAGTGGCCAGTAAAATATAAAATAATAGGGTAACACTTTATTTTGATTCATTCTGCTAAATGTAAGTAATTTTGCAACTACATGTAAACTAGCAGTCATTAGAGTATTAGTAGACTGTAAAAGAGAATAATTATCGATTTTGAAATATTGCACCTGTCAATACAGAATGAAATATTCTGTAGCATATTTTGCCATCAATACTGCCGACAATGTCTTTGCTGTATCAGTAGGCTATATACATTCACCTAAAGGATTACTAGGAACACCATACTAATACTGTGTTTGACCCCCTTTCGCCTTCAGAACTGCCTTATTTCTACGTGGCATTGATTCAACAAGGTGCTGAAAGCATTCTTTAGAAATGTTGGCCCATATTGATAGGATAGCATCTTGCAGTTGATGGAGATTTGTGGGATGCACATCCAGGGCACGAAGCTCCCGTTCCACCACATCCCAAAGATGCTCTATTGGGTTGAGATCTGGTGACTGGGGCCATTTTAGTACAGTGAACTCATTGTCATGTTCAAGAAACCAATTTGAAATGATTCGAGCTTTGTGACATGGTGCATTATGGACAGGGATGGACATGGTCAGAAACAATGTTCAGGTAGGCCGTGGCATTTAAACAATGCCCAATTGGCACTAAGGGGCCTAAAGTGTGCCAAGAAAACATCCCCCACACCATTACACCACCATCACCAGCCTGCACAGTGGTAACAAGGCATGATGGATCCATGTTCTCATTCTGTTTACGCAAAATTCTGACTCTACCATCGGAATGTCTCAACAGAAATCAAGACTCATCAGACCAGGCAACATTTTTCCAGTCTTCAACTGTCCAATTTTGGTGAGCTTGTGCAAATTGTAGCCTCTCTTTCCTATTTGTAGTGGAGATGAGTGGTACCCGGTGGGGTCTTCTGCTGTTGTAGCCCATCCGCCTCAAGGTTGTGCGTGTTGTGGCTTCACAAATGCTTTGCTGCACACCTCGGTTGTAACGAGTGGTTATTTCAGTCAAAGTTGCTCTTCTATCAGCTTGAATCAGTCGGCCCATTCTCCTCTGACCTCTAGCATCAACAAGGCATTTTCGCCCACAGGACTGCCGCATACTGGATGTTTTTCCCTTTTCACACCATTCATTGTAAACCCTAGAAATGGTTGTGTGTGAAAATCCCAGTAACTGAGCAGATTGTGAAATACTCAAACCGGCCCGTCTGGCACAAACAACCATGCCATGCTCAAAATTGCTTAAATCACCTTTCTTTCCCATTCTGACATTCAGTTTGGAGTTCAGGAGATTGTCTTGACCAGGACCACACCCCTAAATGCATTGAAGCAACTGCCATGTGATTGGTTGATTAGATAATTGCATTAATGAGAAATTGAACAGGTGTTCCTAATAATCCTTTAGGTGAGTGTATTTATGTTTAACATACACCTAGCAGCAGCAGCAGTCAGACACGTTTCTGGTGTCCAAAGATATAAAACGCCACGCAGCCAGTGTGTAGCCGGCCTTACTGCACACACCGAAACAGACTTAGGTTGAAATACAATGCTGCATGAGCTCAACCAATCAGCATATTGGTGCATATATACCAATCAGCGCCGAAGTCCCACCCTTTAAACTTTATTTAATTTTTAAACTAAACTTTATTTAGACCCTGGTTCCTGCAGTCAAAACACACCAAGTACCACCCAAAAGTCCCTAGTTCCTGGGGAAAGTTCCCGCGGTGGAAACACGGCTATAGTTGACATGTTGCAAAGTTACTTAGTAGAATGTGAAGTAAAATGTAACCAATAATAGCTTCAAAATGCATTAAATAGTTATTTTACATTGTTGATATTTCTGCTCTTATGCTTGCTATTTCAGAAAGTGTGACTGAAGTGAGGACAAACATCTATGTGACAAGCTTCGGACCAGTATCTGACACCGATATGGTATGTGTGTTAATTTTTTGGGGGGTGGGGGGGATGGGTGTTTTTTGGTTTTTGTAAAAGAATTTTTAAAATTTGAAGTTTCATATTGACTTCTGTATATTTGTCTGCTTTTTATATAATGTATTATGCTCCAACCAGGTGTGGTTACATGTACTGTAATTCATAGCACTTATCCGCAAATGAGAAAACTGAAATGTTTTCATTGTTGTTGAATTGAATTCAGAAAGCTTTGTTTGTCAAATGTGCCTCAGAGGAAGACATAGTACGATCCTCTATTTCCCATTGTCATTGTGAATGTGTGAAGCTGTGTTCCTTTTTGGGCTCATTTAAGAGAGAAGATAATTGGTTGTGAGGCTGCATGGAGAAATGTATGTATGCGTCTTAATCATACACACAATTGGCTCTGGTATGCAAGATGAATCACCACAGCCATGCAGCAGCACTTGACATCATTTTCTAATAGCGAGAAGAAGACATCACAATATGTCAAATTACACAGAGCATGAAACGATACTCAAATTACACAGCAATAATCATCAAGGTTAATTTTAACATTAAAAACCTATAAAGTTTATGCAAAAATAGTGTATTTCCAAATATGACTTAGGAATCGCTCCACTTCAAAAAGTAAAACTGCTGCACTAAATGTTGAATTAGTATTAAATTACACAATATCTGTTGCTCCAATGACAATGAGAAAGTTTATCATAGAATCTAAGTTACAGTACATTTTCTATGGTCCACAACAACAACTTTTCATGATGTTTTCAAATACAGAAATGTGGCTGGGAACCACAAGCTTACTATAATTGGCTGCTGTTGAGATAAAGAAACACTCATTATCATTGATCTATGCCTTTAAGTGAAATCTGTTGGAAGGTGATGCAACTTTGACCGTCTCGCCACCTGAAAGAGTCCAAGAGCCAGATTTACTAAACAGGGCAAATTAACATGAGACCACAATAGAGTGATGCTGATATCACACTGGTTCCCTCAACAGGAACTCAATAGGATTTGTCCATAGGCTTTTGGATTATTGCAAAACAAGCTCTTGTGATCAACAAAAGTTTATGATACTTACACATTTTGTCCAGCAAGATAATTGTCACAGGTGAACACAACTTTTATTAATTGTGAAGCCTAAATGCAGCTGCTAGAAGTAAAAACCTAAAGGTAGGCTTTAAAGAAACTACACCACGGTCGCTCGACTTCATTGTCACAATCACTAAGCTTCCAATAACTCTTTCAGTTCCCTTTCAAGGGAACTGGCGCTGCGTCACCGCTTTGGGAACGCCTCTGTGTGATTGCGTCGTGAAGCACCTATGAAATCAGTCCAACAGAGAGACAGAACGTCATGGGCGGTGATGTCATCCACCAGGAAATTATAAAGCATGCCTGCACCAAACACAGTCAGCTTCTGTGCTTTCAGCAAGCGCTCTATGTATCATTGTCTGTCAGTGTGGTGTTTTTTCTTAGTGAAAGAATACTAAACAAGAATTTTCACCACACTCACACACAAAAAAAAAAAAAAACTTTTATACTGATATGAGTGGCATACACATTTAAGTTAAATGGCATGCGAACAACAGTTCAGAAAGTGTGTTCATCCCTGCCCACGCTACATCACGGGTGGGGATACACACTCTATGTGTGTTATTTGTATGGGAGTGCAGCACGCTCAGGCAGCTCTCGAGGGAGCTGGTTGTTAGTATTGTGAGCGTCTGCCCACAATAACGCTGCTCTCCTGCCGAGCACTCTTTGAGCACTTTGGCTCGCGTTGCCTGCGGCTTGTTCCCGCTTCTGCCGAGGCAGAGCGGCGGCTTCAGATGTGGGGATCGCGAATGGGTCCGGCAGAGGGGTTAGAGATGGGCATTGCCCTTTCTCTGCCTTCACCTGCCGGGTCCAGTGTTTCATCTCAGGATTGGAAGCACACTTTGCGGTTTCTTCTGTCCCGAGTGAAGCGCAGAGGCAGTTTCATATGTATGTGCGTCAGCTCTCGTTGGGCTGTTCATTCATAAATTTCCCAAATGTGTAAGAAAAGCACATTGTGGCGGATCACGCGTTTGCAGAGGCAGCGCGTAGATTGCAGTCTGCTATAAAGATTCTAGTGGCTCGGATCGCACATTTGCTGAGGCAGTGCGTAGATTGCAGTCTGCTATAAAGAATCGAATGGCTTGGATTGCGCATTTGCTGAGGCAGCGTGTAGATTACGGTCTGCATTAAAGAATCAATGGCTTGGATCTCGTGTTTGCCGAGGCAACACGTAGATTATGTATCTGCAATTTAAGCAGAGGGATATCTGAGCTCACAGGATTTAATTTCCTTGCTCTCTTTATGTTTATGTCATGATTCTTTTTGCATTTTAGATTCTAATATAATATTCAGTCTGTCTGATTGGTTTTGAATGTATTTATTGTATCAAATAATGTATATATATCTGAATGTCTCATATATCTTTTTGGCTTGAAAAAATGTAGATGCCTATGTGAAATACTATTTCTAAAATCCATGTTTAGTCAAATCAAGTCACCTTTATTTATATAGCGCTTTTAACAAGTCCAATTGTTTCAAAGCAGCTTCACATTGTTAACAGGAAAATAATGCAACAGAATTTGTACGGCCGTTCTGGTGAAACAATGATGTTATCCAGCTAATTTCAAGTATCATATAGTGTCAATGCAGGCAGATCGGTAATATAGATGAAATTTAGGTGTCCCCAACTGAGCAAGCCAAAAGCCAGAGGCAACGGTGGCAAGGAACCAAAACTCCTTCAGGGTCAGAATGGAGAAAAAAACCTTGGGAGAAACCAGGCTCAGTCAGGGTGCCAGTTCTCCTCTGGCCGACGAACAAACAGTGTATGATTATAATTCTGGCAACATTGCAGGTTAAGTCATATTAGGTAAATAGATATTCGTAAGATTATTTCAAAGATTGGAGTTGTCACGCCGGAGACGGGTTTAATGAGGATGTCGTGTCGATGCTGCATTTACGGGGGGAGTTTATTTGACACGCTCTCTGCAGACATTTCAGGGATGCGTTGGTCATGTCCAGGCACAGGTCCACCATCTGATCTGGATCCGGCTGACTGCAGTAAACCTCCGGATAAACAGAGAGACTCACATTAGCGTAGATGCCATTCTTCTTATGATGTAACGAGTACATCAGGTGTTATGGGAAGTGTTCCCAGTTCCGGCTGACCTAGTTAATACAGCCTAACAATCATTTACTGATTTGAATAATAGAAATTGATAATGCTTTATGTGTAAGCCATAGTAAAGAGATGCGTTTTTAGTCTAGATTTAAACTGACAGAGTGTGTCTGCTTCCCAAACAATGCTAGGAAGACTGTTCCAGAGTTTAGGCGCTAAATAGGAAAATGATCGACCGCCTGCAGTTGATTTTGATATTCTAGATATTATCAACTGGCCAGAGTTTTGAGACCGCAATAGACGTGATGGAGTATAATGCGTTAAGAGTTCGCTCAAGTACTGGGGAGCTAAACCATTTAGTGCTTTGTAAGTAATAAGCAAGATTTAAAAATATATACAATGTTTAATAGGGAGCCAGTGCAATGTTGACAGAACCGGGCTAATATGTTCATACTTCCTGGTTCTAGTAAGAACTCGAGCTGCTGCATTTTGGACCAGCTGGAGTTTGTTTATTAAGCGGGCAGGGCAACCACCCAGTAAAGCATTACAATAATCTAGCCTTGAGGTCATGAACGCATGAATTAACTGTTCAGCATTTTGCATTGAAAGCATGTGCCGTAATTTAGATGTATTTTTAAGATGGTAGAATGCAGTTTCACAGATGTTAGAAATGTGGCTTTCAAATGAAAGATTGGTATCAAAGAGCACACGCTGGTTCCTAACTGACGACAAGAGCAGCCATCGAGTGTTAGACAGTATTCTAGGTTACTACTTGCAGAGTTTTTTTGTCCAGTAATTAAAAATTATTTTTTTTCTGAATTAAGTTGCAGGAAATTACTAGACATCCAATGTTTTATATCAGCTATGCATTCTGTTAATCTGTGTAATTGGTAAGTTTCGTCAGGGCATGAAGAAATATAGAGCTGAGTATCGTCAGCATAACAATGAAAACTAACGCCATGCTTCCTAATGATATCTCCCAGTGGTAGCATGTACAGGGTGAAGAGCAACGGTCCTAGCACTGAGCCCTGTGGTACTCCATGCTGAACTTGTGATCGGTGTGACATCTCTTCATTTACTGCTACAAACTGATAATGGTCAGATAAGTATGATTTAAACCATGCCAATGCAATTCCACTAATGCCAACATAATTTTCGAGTCTATTCAAAAGAATGTTGTGGTCGATAGTATCGAATGCAGCGCTAAGATCGAGTAACACTAATAGAGAGATACAACCACGATCGGATGATAAGAGTAAATCATTTGTAACTCCGATGAGAGCAGTCTCAGTACTATGATACGGTCTAAATCCTGACTGGAAATCCTCACAGATACCATTTCTTTCTAAAAAAGGAGCACAACTGTGAAGACACTGCCTTTTCCAGTATTTTTGACAGAAAGGGTAGATTTGAGATCAGCCTGTAATTGACTAATTCTGTAGGATCAAGTTGAGGTTTTTTAATAAGTGGTTTGATAATAGCCAACTTAAAAGTTTTCGGTACATTTCCTAATGACAAAGATGAGTTAATGATATTAAGAAGAGGATCTATGACCTCTGGTAGCATCTCTTTTAGTAGCCTAGTCGGTATAGGGTCGAGCATACATGTGGATTTAGATGATTTAACGAGTTTAGCCAATTCTTCCTCTCCTATAGCAGTGAATGAATGTACTTTTTTCGCAGTAACACTACAATGCTCTGTCTGATGTGATACTGTAATAGACGGCTGCATGGTTATAATTTTCTTCCTAATATTGTCAATCTTACGCATAAAGAAGTTCATAAAGTCATTACTGCTGTGCTGTTTACAACCATCAGAAGTTGAAGCTTTATTTTTGGTTAACTTAGCCACTGTATCAAATAAATACCTAGGGTTGTGTTTGTTTTCTTCCAAGAGAGTCAGGAAATAAACAGATCTAGCAGTTTTTACGGCCTTTCTGTATGCGATCATGCTCTCTTTCCACGAATTACGAAAAACCTCTAGTTTTGTTTTCTTCCAGCTGCGCTCCATTTTTCTGGCTGCTGTTTTAAGGGCCCGGGTGTGCTCATTGTACCACGGCGTTGGACTATTTTCTTTAATCTTCTTTAAGCGCCAGGGAGCAACTGTGTCTAAAGTGCTGGAAAAAAGAGAGTCAATAGTTTCTGTTGCAAAATCAAGTTCCTCTAGGCTATCTGGGATACTGAGGAGATGAAACTGGTGAGGAAGATTATTTACAAAGCAATCTTTAGTGGCGGCAGTGATAGTTCTGCCATATTTGAAGCGAGGGGACAGCTTTGCAGCCTTAGCTAAATTAAGTATACATGATACTAGGTAATGATCTGAGATGTCATCACTCTGCTGCAGAATTTCAACGGTATCAACATTTATTCCATGTGACAATATTAGGTCTAGAGTATGATTAAGGCGATGAGTAGGTCCTGACACGTGTTGCCTTAATCCAATAGAGTTTGGAATGTCTCTAAATGCTAATCCCAATGCGTCTTTTTCATTATCTACATAATATGTTTAAAATGTTTATGTTAAGGGCATGTGCTGAGTGCTTTGTGCCCTTTCTAATTCCAAAATGTGGAAGAAGAGCGAAGTCCTCTAAGGGCAAGGCAGATCTGAGGACCGTTATTGTCACGAAGAGGGCCTTGACAAAGAAAAAGTCCTAATGCCATCAATGTCAGGCTTCTGAGGGTAATTCCCTCCGTAGGAAGATGGTGTCCACCTCATTATACGGTGCCTGTCTCCCTTCATCTGTCACCTGTATGTATAGCATCAATTCTCTCAGCAGTAAAGGAACCAAAGCTAGGCCAGCCACTCACTGTCAAACTGTTTCAGAGACTGTTAAGTCTGATGGCAGCAGCGTCCAATGTTATACCTCATGGCCTGTTGTACATGAGACCATTACAGTGGTGGCTCAAGACCAAGAGGTTTCCCTGAGGGGGAATCTTTTTTGCACCATCAAGATCACGCGGTGATGCCTTGGTGATGTGGAAGGAACCTTGGTTTTTGGCCCAGGGCCCAGTGTTGGGAGCTCCGTGTCAGCGAGTCACTCTGACAACGGATGCTTCCTTCACGGGTTGGGGGGCGATCATGAGTGGTCGCTCAGCCCAGGGCCAGTTGCAGGACCATCATCGTTCTGGGCACATAAAAATTGCTTGGAGATGATGGTGGTGTTTCAAGCTCTGAGGCACTTCCTGCCAAACCTCAGGGGCCATCATGTGCTAGTTCATACAGACAACACATCGGTGGTCTCCTATATAAACCATCAGGGGGGGTTTTAGATTGTGTCCGTTATACAAGCTGGCTCGCCAGATCCTCCTGTGGGCCCAAGGGAAACTGCGTTCAATCAGGGCAGTTTATATCCCAGGGCATTTAAATGTGGAAGCAGACATCCTGTCGAGGCAGGATGGAGAGAGTCCACACCGAGGTGGTGGAGCTCCTGTGGGAGAACTTTGGCAGGGCCGAAGTGGACCTGTTCGTTACACAAGAGAACACCCACTGTTGACTGTGGTTCTCCCTAATACCTCCAGCTCTTCTCGGACTGGTAGCCCCGTTCTGGCCGGCCCGAGTATGATTCTTTGACATAGTGTCTCTCCTCAACGGCTCTCCCCTGGAGATTCTGCTCAGAAGGGACTTACTCTCTCAGGTGGGCAGTGCCATCCTGCACTCGTGCCCAGAGCTGTGGAGACTGTGGGCTTGGCCTCTGAGGGGGCCCAGCTCATAGGTTCTGGTCTCTCAACTGAGGTTGTGGTCTACACTCTAGAGCTCCCTCCACGAGGAAACTGAACGCTCTGAAGTGGAGACTCTTCACCTCATGGTGCAGAGACCACCTGTGGGATCCAGTTAACTGCCCTGTGAGCGCGGTGCTGGAATTCCTGCAGGAGAGATTCTCCGCTGGGTTAGCCCCCTCCACAATAAAGGTGTATGTGGCGGTCTTAGCAGCTTACCACACTCTTATGTGTGGTGTTCCATTGGGGCGACACCCTTTAGTCACTCGTTTCCTCCGTGGCACTCTTTGAGGTTAAGACCTGCAGTATGCACCAGGGTGCCAGCATGGGACCTGGCCATTGTATTACAGGGCCTTTCTGAGGCTCCCTTTGAGCTGATTGAAGAGGTTCCTGAGAAGTTTCTCACACTAAAGACAATCCTTCTGCTTGCTATATCTTCCCTAAAGAGAAAAGGGTCCTCGCATACATTCTTAGGTTTATGAACTTAACCTCAACGCTACTCTGAGGGCACAGGTGCTTGTTCCATAGACAATATTACACGGGTGGGCATCTGGCTCCTATGGGGACGTGGGTATTCTCGGTGACGCAGCGCGAGTTCCCTTGAAAGGGAGCGTCTCGGTTACGTATGTAACCTTAGTTCCCTGAATAGGAAACGAGTCGCTGCGTCACCCTGCCATACTCCCTGCATGCCCCCGATCATCTTGCTTCAGCCTATCCAGAAGCTGACTATGTTTGCAGTTGTGCTTTATAATTTCCATTCCGTCACTCTATTGAACTGATTTTATAGGTGCTTCGCATGAACGCAATCATGCAGAGGCGTTTCCAAAGCGGTGACGCAGCATCTCATCTCATTAAGCTTACATACGTAACCGAGTTATCTAAAAACGTTTTCCCAGGAATGTTTGAGTTAAACTAATTTATGAGAGCACAATTATGAGCATAATGAGGATGTAAATTTGGACTGAGCTTACCTTTTTGACGTGATAAAGTTTAATGTCCCTGACTGCCTCTGTAGTCCCATTTAGCCACTTGTTAGCAACCACCTCTTTCAAGACAGCTTCAAACTTAAAAAAATAAATAAATCAAGAATGGGGTAATATTTGTGTATTTTATGTTGTAGAATAAAACGTGAAAGTGTTTTGAGCTTGTCTTCACCACAGACCTTATTTCAGCTATTTAACCAAAATCCCATTCAGAAAACCCATTGACTTTCGAGACGATGGAACCGGAAGTGCTAAAATGCTAACTCGCTTGCGCTTTTTGGCCTACAAATTGATGTCATACCTTCACCACTCTGTTCCATAAAAGCGCTGATGGGAGTCGAAAGTTTTGCACGCGATCTACTGACAATGCACAAATTTAAGAACACAGAGACGCAGCCGGATAATTTAATACAATACCAAAGCAATGTACCAAGACCAGGGCAAATTAGCCTAGGGTTGCAAACAAGCAGAGTCGCTGATAATCAGGTGCGAGTTATCTACTAACAACACAGGACAAAATGGGTTAAGACATGTTTTTTGGGGGTAAATCATAGTAAATTACCTTGCGTGATTCATAATAGTCTCCTCCCATAAATTTAGCATCTGTAAGGTAAACTTCTACAAATGCACATGCAATAAGGTCAGCCACAAAAATAACTGTGTCCACGCATCCACATAAATCTGACCCCAAGACTTTTGTGCTCTAGCTGATGAGATCAAAAGTCTAACGTGAACACATAATCTTCTGCTATGGAGCTGCTATGGGGGTTGTTTTCGTTTTTTGGTAATTTAGTCAAAATCTTATGTTATTAAAGATGAAGTTCTAGACACAGGCTTTAAGACAGTATCAACATCAAATGCTAGACTAAGATGCCCTTCTCCGCTCATTAGCCTTAATGTATAGTGTTTGTTTATTTGTTTTGTTTTTTATTAGTTTTTTTAGTAAAGAAATCGCTGTACATATTCAAAGAACCAGTTCTTTATTAAACCTTGCAAACAAGCAGAGATGGTCCAAACTGCGTGCGGCACTTCATTCACGATGTGATGTTTTATTAACAAATTTTGGGAGGAGCACGTCAGATAATTGAACCTAATTAAACACGAGTGGAGCACATTAAGCTAATCAATTTAATCAATGATAAGAGGTGTAGCAGCTTTACCTTCTTTTGTTGACCGTTTTCATTTTAGCATCCCTCCACCACCCCATCTCCTCACTTTGATTTAATAAACACTTATTAGATGTCAACACAATCCATAATACAATACAGTCTAGTTCTATACTATCTCTATCACGCAGAGGTGGAAAGTAACAAATTACATTTACTCGCGTTACTGTAATTGAGTAGTTTTTCTGTATACTTCTACTTTTTTAAGTAAAGGATGGAATCACGCTTCGGAAACGACTCTATTGAATTGAAGGGGGCCGGAGAGTGAAGCAGACCTAGCTGAAAGCAAACGCCGTTGTGAACCCCTGGCTAGTATGGAAATACTTTGGATATAGAAAAAAAATAGCGTGGTGTTGTCCTGGAGGATATCAAATTTGCAAAAAAAAATGCTGATGCAAATGAGGAAACACATAGAACATGTTCGGGAACACATCCCTCTGTGCAGATAAAGTTTATAACCCCGTTTATAACTTAAGGCCAAATGTTTTCTGTGATGCAGAGGGAATCCCAGAATCCAGTCATGAAAATTGTATTTAGCTACTGTATAACGCAGATGTCATGTAAAACACGCAAACTGATGGATGAATGAATAAATCGAAAATAGAGCTGTACAATAAATCCAATCGTGACATGGTTTGTGAATATTAAAGCGCAAAACACTGCTATATGAATATATGATCTTGTTCTGTCTCCGTGTGAATGAGCAGCGCCGTTACTCTACATCTACATACTCATGTACGCGTGATGCTTGTGGTGTTTTTGACATCTCACAAACCATATTTGGACATGAACATTTCCAGCTGTAAACCCATTGTCAAATACACACTGAAACAGGTCTTCATTAAAACCTGTCAAAAATAGTGTTTGGTTTAAATAGAAGAAATTATGACAGAAATATATTACTATTGTAGGCCTACAATAGAATGTACTTGTCAAAATAACAATAATAATACATAATTTAAACATTATTTAAGAATATATTTTTTAATCCAGGGTTTAATTTAGTAAATTGTAAAAAAAAAAAAAATAGTTTTATTGAAATTTTAATAAACAAATGGTTTCAAGTTTGTTATAATAAAACATTTGTTAAACCAAAATTAATAATAACCATAATTTAATAATACCGTTTATTTGTTAAATAATTGTTTAATTGATGCTGTTTTCTGAGATAGTTATCATATCGTGAAAATCTCATTCTATGACAACCCTACACAGGAGAGTCTCCCACTTACGCTATTAAAAACTCAGTAACTCAGTAACTTTTACTCTGAGTACATTTTAAATGAACTACTTTTTACTTTTATTTGAGAAGATTTTTAGACCGGTACTTTTTCTTGTACTTAAGTAAAATTTAATGTAAGTAATAGTACTTTTACTTGAGTAGAATACATTGTTACTCTTTCCACCTCTGCTATCACGGGGGGGATACTCTGGGTTCGGGCCAAAATTCTGAGGGGGGGGTTTGAGGAGCACTGGTCTAGGGTATCATCATAGGCATCTGCAAATGTGTTGTCTTTTCAGGACATTTCCACTGAAAGTAGAGTGTGCCCTCTCATGTTCAGAAAGGTCAGTATAGATATGATGGGGAAAGTTTATGTAAAAAAAAAAGTCAAAAGTCTAAGCCTAGACATGTGGAAATGTTAATGATGTATTATAAATAGTTGCATTGAATTGGGGGTACAGTTTATGTGGCGATTGGTACCACAGACCTTGTTTGGTGGAAATGTGAAATTCCTTCATGCATACAAATAGTGAGTACATTTTTTTAATCTCTGATTGTTGTTTTGCCATCAGAATAGTCATTTTCATTGTGCTGAGAATAGCCATCCCTAAATGATCTGCTGTCTCTATATGGCATCTCATCAACCCCCCATGATTCCAAGTTATTGGGTTTGCATATGGGAACATCAGTGCTGAGTCTAACAACAGCACAAGTTTAAAGTGGTGGATTCACAGAAATTGGTGGAAAATAAAGGCTTTGTAATAAGATTATGTGTGGGGACTTCATACAGAGACTCATACAGAAGTGCAAGTATTGACCAACAAACCATACATCAGAAGATAGCAGTGGTAAATGATCCTTCAAAAGAGAGAACAAATATAAACAAAAGAAAAACGTTGAAGAACTGAATGTGCATGCTCCTTACCCGAACACATAACGCACAAGTCGTGTGTCCTCAAGTGTTGTCTCTGATATGGAGAACGCTTGGCTGAGTGATTGTCTTCACATGTACATAAACAAATAGATCCTGAAGACAAAATGAATTGTTGATGTGTACTAAAGGCACCCATTTATACTCTGGTCGTACTGGTAGTGACCGTCGCCGGCCAATGTTATTGTCACATTTATACAAGTGCTTTAGACACCGGTCATGCTGGAGGCGTTCCCCAAAGTGTCATAGGATACAGTGCGAGTTCCCATTTGAAAGGGAACTTGAGGAAGAGTGGTCTCAAGGAGAGAAAGTTATTATGTGTTTTGTTATCAATGCCTTAACATAATGCTATATGGACCATTTATTAACCACCATATTGACCAAAAAGGCAAGCGGCAATCTGATTCTATGGATTCTCTCGTAGTTAAGGTGTACAAGTTCTCACCAGTCAACCAGAAATAAAGTTACACAAGTTACAGATGTGTACATTGAAATGTACATTTCAAAGTGTCTTTTTACTTGATGGTTATGCCACCAGACATTTTTAGAGTCTCTTGGAAAATAGTACAGAAGTTTTTCAGTTTTCAAAACCATATGAAACCAACAAGAATACAAAGATTATTTATGACCAAGACTGGTAAGACTGGTCAGATATCTGACTGTTCCACCACTGGTCACAGGGTTAATTTACTAGGCCATTACTCTCACTACAAGGATTCACCAGATCATTATCCTTTTAGTCATGTGCAGCTGTTCTTCATTAAGTTGTCTCTAAATAAGTTGTAGACACTTAAAGTCTGATTTTAGTATATCTGTATTCCATATTGACACTTGTCCAATTTGCAGTGTTAGTCTTGTGATCTTTCATCACAGGCCTCGAGAGTAAGCTGTAGGGGAATGAGCCCATGCTGTCTGCACCTGAGATCAACGTACAGGTGGTTCCTGTTGTCTTCTTTTCTGCTTGCCATCTTTTCGTATTCCCACACTATTGCTGCGTCCCAAATTGCATACTATCCGTACTAAATAGTATTCGCAAATAGAATTAGTATGTCCCAAATCGTAGTATGTTGAAAAGAGTATTCCAAAGATACCAGGATGGTCTACTATTTCCAGTCAGAATTTGAAGTGCAGATTGACGCACACTTGAATGGCTGATATTGCCCACAACCCATTGCGAGTTGGACGAGGATTCGATTAGAACTACAAACGCGGATAAAAAGTGTTAAAAACTACAAACATGACGGATGTGCAAATCCGACGGTTAAGTAGAGAGGTTTAGATAGAAGGGTTTGAGTGATCAGTTATCAGTATTTAACCTGGCGAAAAGATATTTATTCAATGTCATCCACATTATATTTCACCTGCAGCAGCATTGTGAACTTTTGTAATGATAAACTGCAAACACATGAGGAGAGTCTCTGCATTAAAGACCCACAAATGGCAGATCAATGTGCTACTACATTTCTCTCCGATATGGTTGGAAATTAAACTGAATGTGAAGGATTTTAACTGTGATGATGATTGACAGGGCAGTTTAAACGGTGACAGGTTGCATGTAACTAAGCGACAGTTAGTCCATTAAAGATGACGAATTAGTATGTCCCAAAGCTTGCATACTCTTCTGCTACACACTCAAAAGTATGTACTTTTTCTTCACAAAAAGAGTACATACTTTTAGGTCGTAGTATAAGTAGGCAAATTGGGACGCAGCATATCTCTCCTCCCCCCAAATGTGTGGCAGTATTTTTGGTACATCCAGGTCATCCCACAATGTCAGGTCTAGTTCTTTCATTTGCAACTGGACTTTCTCATTTCTTAAAGATCTCCTGGGAAGCATATTTATTTGATATTTTAAAAAATGCATAGCATCAGCATCATCAGCATCCCTTAAAGCATTATATGTAGTTCTTTTGACATTGCCTTTATTACCAAAATCACATTTGGGCTTTTTTACCCTGAGCCTGCATTTTTGGAAATGTCTCAGCCTTTTTAGGGTTCATGTTTTGTCCTTCTTGAAGGTTTTGTCGGTAACTTACTTCATTAAGAGCCTTAAAGAAATTCTTTGTAATTCTTTGCAATATTAAGCTGGATAGAATCCATGTTAGAAGCACTGTAGAATGCATTTCTGAAGCTGTGCATGAGATACTAAAATATATGATAGAACAAGCTATACTAACAAACTATTTGCTTTCAACCTACAATCTACTAGCAAAGTCATTTTAATATTCAGGCATTTTTGTCATGTTTCTTATTTTAATTTTAAGTAGTTCCAGTTTGCATACTGAGAGCTGTTTCAACAGCTTGTGCAAATGTCAGATTTGCTTCAGATAACATTATCTGTTGTCAGGCTTTGTAGCAAATCTCTCTTATGATCCTGTTCATGCTTATCCAGATTTGTCACAGACTCATTGTTCACATCACTTTGTAGGGATTTGGTACCCGAGTGGGTCACAGAATTTGCGGTTAAGAAAAAAAAAACAAAAAACTTTTGTTCTGTTTTGACTTTTCCAGCTTGGGTGTGCGTCTTATATTACTATATGACCATACTTTTTCATTTCATCTCTTTATCTTAAATGAACACCCAGTACATTTTCAATCGCTGTATATTTTTGTTTCATTTAATGTATTTTTCTTGAGTATTGTAATAATAATAATGCTATATTAATACTACTACTACTACTATTGCTAATTGTATTTAAATCTTGGATTTGTTAAATGAACATAACTTGCTCACACTTTCAATAAGGTGGAAAAACTCTGAACATATGTACATGTTAGTGCTGTAAAGGCTATATTGCCAGATGTCATATGCTGCTTCATATATGAACTGCTATTGGATGGTAATGTTTACTCATTGAAATCGATGATGTACTACTATACAGTAGTACACTAGAAAAAAAGGGTAAATGCTTCATGTGGTAACATTTACTTTGTTTTGGCATGAAACTCTAGGTGGCGCAGGCTGATATGTCTTTAACTCATTGAGTAGCGATCACATCATTATCTCCTAGTGCAGCTGATTGGTTGCTGTTGCATCTGTAGCCAATGAGCTGCGTCTCAACATTCAAACAATTAAAGGTAGTGTTGCTGTTAGCAGTCTGCAACACACTCTCAGAAACCTTCCACCTTCCCCAGTTCTACCTGTATAGATCTGCTACGGGGGTTATTTCATGTATTACATGCTCACAGTCTGTGCATGTGTTGACAGTAGCAAGTCCTTGCTCTGCAGGAACAGCAGCGTAGCAGATCTATTCCTCCAAGACCAAATACATTAACATTGCCATAAACATTACCATGCCAGTCTCTATTACCATACCAATCTCCCGAGAGTTGTCATTAACCCCAGTTGATCATCATTCTAAACACCACTTTAAGCCCCGGTATGGGAACGTTTCAAACTCTGCTTTTGTGGTGCCAATCTATAGAATCTATAGAAATGTGACATGATGTGAGTGGTGTGTTGTCCATATGATTCTGTGCTCAAGATCCAAGCGATCAAAAAAGAAAAGAAAATTACATTAGTGACATTCAATCGCAGTTCATGTTCGTTTTGTAGGAGGATGATCTGATTTTCTGCTTCATTATAGCATTTTATTCAACATTATTAATAATATAACATATAACATTATTATATTAACTGTTAACTGGTAGCCTAATATTATAATATTAAACTGGCATTAAATAAAAATACAACTGGCGAGTGTCTGTGACCCATTAAAAAGACAAAAAAAAATTCACAGGTTTATTTTAACGTGCAAACTGCAGCATACAGCTCAACAACAGAACCTGGATTCACACATTATCAAATTCCCACGCGCCTGCAGCGTTTCTGACAACAGACAAAAACAGAATAGAATAATATAAATAAAAAGCATAAAATATATAGGCCTACACTAAATATTTCTCACTTAGCCTAAATAATTAATACATTAAGATAACAAAACGAAAACACACTGAATCCATTTGAATCTTTAAAGACCAGGCATAGTTTTTTTCTCAAATAAAAATAGCAGTCTATTCGCTCGCTCGTTCTGCTCAGCGCCGCTTGCTCAACCCAGAATGCCCTTTGTGACATGCTGCCTCGAAAATATGTGAAGTGATATGAGAATAGGCTAAGGCTGTCCCCAACTAAAGTTTTTTTCTACTCAACTAGTTGTTCATTTAAGCCAGGGGTCGGGATCCTTTCTGGACCAAAGACCCATTTTTTTTTTTTTTTTTCATTTTTGGTTAAAGCATTTTTCCAAAAGAGCCACAGTAAAACATTATATAAAAATATTATTAAAAAAAAAACAAACAAAAAAAAATAAAAAATAAATAAAATAACATTTCAACAGTATAAAAACAAACAAATATGCAGCAAACAATAAATAAGTTTCAATATGGAATTAATCGAGTTATAAATGTGTGTGTGTGTGTGAACACACACAGTGCTTAGCCTACATCTACTGTGTTTATGTGAATACTCGACTTGGCATTTTGATCTATTTCTGTGTTTATTTGGCCATTTAGGCATGCTATGCTTGTCCGTGTTGCGCTCGGTGTGTGCACACAGCATCCTGTCAGTAATTCAGTTGTCTTTCGTGACTTATCGTGCTTTTATTATTTATTTTCATCAACTAAAATCTGTGCGGATTATCATAAATACAACACAATTATTTATCAATGGTCTCTGCGGTCAAAACGTCTCGGTTACGTATGTAACCCTCGTTCCCTGAAGGAGGGAACGGAGACGCCACGTCGGAGTACCGACGAATAGGAATCTCGCCGCGAGAGCCAATCTACTTCGAGTGTAACTAAAACGAGCCAATGCACATTGGCATGCAATGATTGCACCAGGTGCTCATGCCACGCTGTGCGGGTATAAATGAGACACAGGTGATTGCATCAAATTAGCCTTTTGCTGAGGAGCCGAGTAGGTAGGCCGGCACCCCAGCAGGGTACAGAGGACATGGCGGCGGGGCGTGGCGTCTCCGTTCCCTCCTTCAGGGAACGAGGGTTACATACGTAACCGAGACGTTCCCATTCAGTCGGTCACTCTCGACGCCACGTCGGAGTACCGACGAATAGGAATCCCTACCAAAGTGCCATGGCCTCTGCCCCCTTCCAGTGCCCAGTGTGAGCCGCCTGAGCTCTCTTACTTGATGAGATGGGGCTCACACCAGGAAGTCCACCACTGCTGTTCCGCATGACCCTGCTCAGTGATTATTGGATGACACTGGGAAAGCGTGCCCTAGAAAAGGGGCCGCTGCGGAGCCCACATCGTACCCCAGAGGAGTTATGTGGAGTACAAAGCTGAGCCGTAGCCCGCAAGGGAGGAGGGGGCTCAGTCCCGGTGACGAGAAGGCTCTCCCAAGGGAAAGACACGGGCTTCCCGTAGGAGCGACCGTGGAAGAATATATGGGATCCCTGCAGGGTCACTCCTATAAGCCCAGCCCATTACCGGTTCTCAAGGATTCAGCGGCAGGCCTGATGCCCGACGCCCGCGACGTCCGACACCGAGGAGATGGAGGACTCACAGAGTTTGCTTCTGGAGAATAAGAGCGCCGGAGCAGCAGCAAGCCGACAAGAGCCGGGCCTCTCAGTGCTTCTACCCGTTTGAGGTGAGAACACAGGAGGAGACCGGCTCTACACGTAGGCTATAGAATCTAGCGAACGTGTTGGGTGTCGCCCAGCCCGCAGCTCTACAGATGTCTGACAGCGAGGCGCCACGTGCCAGCGCCCAGGAGGATGCAACACTTAGTAGAGTGTGCTCGCACCGAGCGGACAGGGCACACCTTGTGCTTGGTAAGCCAAGGTGATGGCATCCACTATCCAGTGGGCCATCCTCTGCTTGGAGACAGCCTTTCCCTTCTGCTGGCCTCCGTGACAGACAAAGAGCTGATCTGAGGTTCTGAAGCTTTGAGTTCTATCCACGTAGATCCGCAGAGCGCGGACGGGACAGAGCGCGGACGGGACAGAGCAAAGCTAGGGCTGGGTCTGCCTCCTCCGGGGGCAGCGCTTGCAGGTTCACCACCTGGTCCCTGAAGGGAGTGGTAGGAACCTTGGGCACATAGCCAGGCCGGGCCTTAGTACCACGGGTATTTCCCGGCCCGAACTCTAGGCACGATTCGTCGACCGAAAATGCCTGCAGGTCCCCTACCCTCTTGATGGAGGCCAATGCAGCCAACAGCAAAGTCTTCATAGACAGAATCTTTAGCTCTGCTGACTGCAGAGGCTCGAATGGGGCATTCTGGAGTGCTCGGAGCACCAGAGCAAGATCCCAAGAGGGTATGGAGGGGGGTCGAGGAGGATTTAACCGTCTCGCCCCCCCTAAGGAACCTGACGACCAGGTCGTGCTTCCCAACCGTCTCACCTTCTACGTGGTCGTGATAGGCGGATATAGCAGCAACATAGACCTTGAGGGTGGAGGGGACAGCCTACGCTCCAACCCTTGTTGCAGGAAGGAAAGCACAGACGCGATCGAACATCTTCGGGGTCTTTCGGCGAGAAGAACACCACTGACGAACAGGTTCCACTTCGAGGCGTAAGCCTGTCTTGTAGACAGTGCACGTGCCAAGTGATGGTGTTAACTACCTCTTGGGGTAAGTCACCTAGAACCTCCGCGTCCTGTCCAGGAGCCAGACATGAAGCTTCCACAGGTCTGGACGCTGGTGCCACAGGGTGCCCGTCTCTGAGTCAGAAGGTCCTTCCTCAGAGGAATCGGCCAAGGAGGGGCTGTCGCGAGGAGCATAAGCTCCGGGAACCAGGTCCGGTTGGGCCAGTACGGCGCCACCAACAGGACCTGCTCCTCGTCCTCCTGACCTTGCACAGTGTCTGTGCAAGTAGGCTCACTGGGGAAACGCATATTTGCGCAGCCCCTGGGGCCAGCTGTGCGCAAGGGCATCCCGTGCCGCAGTGTACCCTCGGTCAGCGAATAGAACCACTGGCAGTGGGACGTTTCTGGGGAAGCAAACAGGTCGACCTGTGCCACCCCGAACTGTCTCCAGATCAGCTGAACCACCTGGGGTGGAGTCGCCACTCCCTGGGAGCGCAGCTCGTGAGAGCTCGTCGGCCACACGGTTGCGCACACCAGGTACATGAATGGCCCGGCGACCTCAGACACTTCTGACTCCAGAGGAGGAGATGGCGGGCGAAGTTGCAACATGCGACGGGAGCGCAGACCACCTTGTCGGTTGATATACGCAACGGTCGCAGTGTTGTCCGTGCGGACCAGTACATCTTTGCCCCGTAACCGCCCTTTGAGGCGGCTCAGAGCAAGATGTACTGCTAGCAACTCGAGGCAATTGATGTGCCAATGCAGGTGCGGGCCCATCCAAACCCCTGACACTGCATGCCCGTTTGTACGTGGCTCCCAGCCCGTGGCGGAGGCATCCGTGAAAACCACAGCATGCCTGGACACCTGTTCCAGGGGCACTCCAGCCCGAAGGAACGAGGGGTCGGACCACGGACTGAAGGACTGGCGACAGGCCGGTGTGATGCTCACCCGGTGAGTAGCGCGTTGCCACGCCCATCTCGGGACTCGGCGTGTAGCCAATGCTGAAGCGGTCTCATATGAAGCAGGCCGAGCGGCGTTACTGCTGCCGCGGCTGCCATATGCCCCAGGAGCCTCTGAAACTGTTTCAGTGGAACCGCCATCCTGCCTTGAAACGTGTTCAGGCAGTTCAGCATCGACTGAACACGCTCCTCTGTGAGGCGCGCTGTCCGCTCGACGAATCCAACTCCATACCGAGAAAAGAGATCCTCTGCACGGGGGTGAGTTTGCTCTTTTCCCAGTTGACCCGAAGACCCAACTGGCTGAGGTGTCTGAGCACCAGGTCCCTGTGTTCGCACAACTGATCTCTGGACTGTGCTAGAATGAGCCAGTCGTCGAGATAGTTGAGGATGCGAACGCCCTGTTCTCTCATGGGCACGAGGGCCCCCTCCGTGACTTTCGTGAAGACACGGGGGGACAGGGCCAGCCCGAAGGGCAGGACTTTGTACTGATATGCTCGACCCTCGAACGCAAAGCGCAGAAATGGCCTGTGTCGAGGAAGGATCGAGACATGAAAGTACGCGTCCTTCAGGTCGATCGCTGCAAACCAATCTTGGGGACGGATGCATTCGAAAATGCGTTTCTGCGTGAGCATCTTGAACGGTAGCTTGTGGAGGCTCCCATTCAGGACTCGCAGGTCCAAGATTGGCCGTAACCACCGGTTTTCTTGGGTACAATGAAGTACGGGCTGTAGAAGCCGGTCTTCATATCGGCTGGAGGGACCGGCTCTATCGCGTCCTTCGCCAGCAGGACAGCGATCTCCGCACGCAGGACATGGGCATCTGTGGCATTCACCGAAGTGAAGCGGACGCCCTTGAACCTGGGGGGGCGCCGGGCGAACTGAATCGCGTAGCCGAGCCTGATGGTCCGAATGAGCCAGCGAGACGGAGCGGGGAGTGCTAGCCAGGCTCCCAGGGACCGTACAAGCGGGACCATAGGGACCACCGGCGTACCCGCCGTGGGGCAGCGCGGTGGAATGCAGGTACCGGGCTGGGGCGGCTGTCTCGTGGAGGCGGCCCACAGCGAGGTGAGAGTGTGCCGTGCCACACTTCCCTGATTCCACAGGTGGGCAGCAGGAACCTGAGGGGGACGTCCACTGCTGCCTGCTGGCGAAGGAGGAGGATGAGTGTGGTCCGGCGTTTGATCGCCACAACTCTCCGAGCCCCTGAGGACCCGGAGATGGAAGAAACTGCTCTTTATTGAGAATTTGGGTACCGCTGGGGCTGAGCCCAGCGGCGGAACAGAAAGAAAACGGAACACAAGATTCTCCTCCCGGCCCTCCTCCGGGGGATGGAGCGGTGCGGTCACCGTCTCCAGAAGAGCAGTCCTCCTCATCTCCGGGTCGCCCGTCTCAGGAGCGCTTGCCCTTGGCCTTGCCACCCCTCTTGGCAGGCCCCTGGACGGGCGGGGCGGCCTGCTTGCGCCCGGCTCCACGACGCCGCTTGGGTGGAGGCTGCTGCTGCGGCGCGGGAGCGGAGGCAGACGCGAGGCGGCGCCCTCGGCGACGAGCAGGCTGAGGCGCTGCCGGCGGCGGGGTGGAGACAGCAGCTGACCGCCGTGGCAGGATGTGACTGATCGCCTCAGTCTGCTTCTGTGCGGCCGAGAACTGCTGGGCGAAGTTCTGGACCGCGTCGCCGAAAAGGCCAGTCTGGGAGACGGGGGAGTTAAGGAACCTGACTTTGTCGGTCTCCTCATGTCCGCCAGACACAGCCAGAGATGGCGTTCCTGGACCACCATGGTGGACATCGCACGACCCATGGCCCGCGCCGTAACCTTCGTCGCACGAAGCGCGAGGTCCGTCGCGGTTCTCAGTTCCTGAAGAACTGCGGGATCGTGACCACCCTCGTGCAGGGCCTTCAGTGCCTGGGCCTGATGGACCTGCAACAACGCCATAGCGTGTAAGGCGGAGCCTGCCTCTCCACAAGCCTGATAGGCCTTCCCGATCAGATCGGACGAGTACCTACAGGCCCTGGAGGGAAGACACGGGTTCCCCCTGGAAGTGGAGTTAGGGGCACAGTTGCATAGCAACGGCCCGTTCCACGGAGGAACCTGCGTGTATCCCTTTGCAGGTCCGCCATCGAGGGTGGTGAGGAGGAGGATCCACTAGGCCGGTTTCGGGCAGTAAAAGGTGCCGTCCACGACCTCGTGAGCTCCTCGTGCACCTCCGGGAAAAAAGGCACCGGGGTGGGGCGCTGAGAACCAGCACGGGCCACCCCGAGAAACCAATCATCCAGCCTTGAGGGTTCAGGACACGGTGGAGGGTTCCACACGAGCCCGACTCTCTCGGGCGGCCCGGGCAAGCATAGCCATCATCTCTGGATCAGTATCGGGCACAGCGGGTCTACCCGGAGGAGCCCCCTGCGCCGACACATCCTCTCCAGAGAGTTCTGACCCTCCCTCCGATGCAGCGATGGACATCTGGTCCTCAAGGGGAGCCCCAAAGGATACGGATGATGCACATCTCGTGGACGGCCCACCGCGTTCCAATGGCAGCTCTACTGGCTGCGGAGTGCGAGAGGGATGAGGGTTCCCCGGGGGTTGGTTCCCTTGGGGAAACGCGCTCACTGTAACCCTCAAATCAGCAGGGCTACTGCCTGAAGTAACCCTCTGAGGAGGGTTAGATCGAGGCAGAGGCACGGGGGCTCCGCCCCTTGCGAGACGGAGCCGCGATCGCAACTCCGAGATGGTCATGTTCCCGCAGTGAGAACATGACTCATCCACCAGCGCTGCCTCAGCATGCTGAACGCCCAAACACGAGATACAGCGCTGATGACCATCCCTCGGTGACAGGAAACCACCGCATCCAGAAACACACAGATAGAATGTCATCTTGAAAAAGACGCAAGCTCTATCTGTGCAAGCTCTTTCAGAAGGACGCTCTCCTTGGTGCTGAAGCACGCAGGGGGAGGGGTCGCGGCGACACAGTCAGGGGGTAGTGCAGCCTGACGTGCGCGCTCTCTCCCACGAGGGCGCTCTTACCAGCCGTGGGAACGGCTTTTTAGCGCTCTCCACCTAGCGCACCGAACCAGCTGTGAGAACCGCCCTTGTGATCGTTCTAACGAACAACAAAGAGAGATGATCGAAACCACACGACCCGCTGCAGTGCCGTCACACCAACACCGACTGAAGAGATCGCTCAAAGGCGGCTCCGCGTCAGTCACTGCGAGGTAGGGAGTGATAGCTGGCGTAACCATCTACCACTCGGCTCCGAAGCAAAATGCTAATTTGATGCAATCACCTGTGTCTCATTTATACCCGCACAGCGTGGCATGAGCACCTGGTGCAATCATTGCATGCCAATGTGCATTGGCTCGTTTTAGTTACACTCGAAGTAGATTGGCTCTCGCGAGCGAGATTCCTATTCGTCGGTACTCCGACGTGGCGTCGAGAGTGACCGACTGAATGGGAACTAAAGTACCAGCGTGTGAAATGTTTCAAAATGTCTCTTTGCACCAGTTTCAATAAAAGGATAGGATTATATATTATATATTGAGCTGATCTTCACACTGTATATAGCATATTTTGTTTTTGCAGCAAAAAAAAAAAAAAAAATTCTGTCAAAATTCTTACTTTCCTAAGCATCCCTAATCTTCATTTCTTCTCGACAATTTGCTTGCAACCAGAGCAGTCTTCTTTTGGTTTCTTTTTGTTTGGTTGACAGGTGATAAATAGCCTGTTTAGTTCCAGGTTTCTGGCTTTGTTTGAAGTGCAAAAAAACTACAGTTTTATGACTTTTTTTGTTGTTGTTGCAACATAGACACATTTATTGGATATTTCTCCCCATTTTCTTTATAGGAATGAATAATGATGAAAAAGTCCTTCATTTTCTACCACTTGAGGGCGTAGCCTACTTTCAGTCTACATAAATAAACCCCGCCCTCAAGCCTGATTGACAGTTGACTGTGTTAGACATCGGAAATGCAAGTGCAAAGGGGATTGTGATTCCATTTGAATTTTGTGCAGGTTGTGGCAGGACACGGAGGAAATGAAAGAGCAAACAGATGATTTTCTATTACTATTCCAAAATAGGTAAATTATGAGCAGTGTGAAACAAAGCAGGATAACCCAGGATTCCATTTACCCACAGTTTAGAATGACCCTGGGTTTACTATTTCAAGTGTGAAATGCACCAATATGACAGAGCACTGGCATCGATGTTATTATGTTTTCAATAAGACAAGGTAGACCAGTCTTGGGATAAAATATTTATTTCTTTTATAGCATTTATAAAACAAGTATTTCTTGATTGCATCAGGTTCTCAAATAAATATTGAAGTAAACAGTTATATAAAGTTAACTGTTAAATAAAATAAAGAAAAAGCATAATAAATTAAAACAATAGAGCAAAAGATGAATTAAACAGTTTTTTCAGTTATCTAAAAGCAACATCATATATTGAAAAATTAAACTGCAAGGTCTAATGCATAGAGCCAATATTTTGACACATATCCAATATTGTTTTCCTGGCTGTTTGCATTCACTTAAGATAAACTAACTGTGTTTAATACATTAATACCTTGGAAAGAGGTACATTTTGACCAAGAAATGCATTTACATGTACATTTGGCAGACGCTTTTATCCAAAGCGACTTGCATTGCATTCAAGGTACACATTTTTACATTTTGTCAGTTCTTGCTTTCCCTGGGAATCAAACCCATGACCTTAGCATTGCTAGCGCCACGCTCATATTGTTTGAGCTACAGGAAAGCATATAAATTGACAGAATTTATTTGACAGAAGACTGCAGAAGATTGATATATTTTTTGTCATTATTATTATTTTAGTATCGATTTGAAACCACAGTGTCAGTAGTTTTGACATCCCGAGTCGATGATATATCTGATGATCCTCATTTTAATTTAACTATTGATTTCACAGTTTTAAATTAATAAGGGGGAAGAAAAAAAATGATGGAACCTTGAAGTTGTGTTCTTGGTATCAAAGAACTTGATGCACTTGATGCATTCATTTTATTCTGACTAAAACTTAGTGTTAGTCGTCAATTTATTACTTACTCTGCTGTGGAGCCATTTTTGTCTATTTCCCATTTCAGCAGCTTTGTTGTGTAATGACAACATGAAAGGACCCCTTAATCATCCTCATCAAAAGAGATAAAAATAGCACGGTGTCAAAAATCTTTCTAAATATACTGTTATTGAACAGATACATGGTCTTAAAAAGTTCCTGAGGGGAAAAACAGCATCTATGCTCCTACGGGCCTAACATTAGTCCCATTATATCACCACAGCCTTGACCGAGTGCCTGAGCTGTCAGTCATGACATTACACTATTATAGAACAAATGAGGGAACGACATTAAGTGAAACAAGGTCAAGAAATAGCTTATGAGACCAGTAAAGAGCAGAGCACTTATGTGATGTCCTCCTCTGCAGATTACGAAAGACATTTATTTCACTTAGTAACAGAAACGGTTTTCTCTTTACGAGGCCATCTGAACAGTCATTAACTGTAGGTTATTTCTGCAGTCTTAAGTATAGCAGATGTGTCATTTAGTTTTTTCTTTCACCTCTGTCCTTGATCTTCTTCTACATCATCATTCTACATCATTTTTTTATTTTTTATTTCTCATACTGAGTCTTTTAGCTTCTATTTTTGTTTCTGACTAATGCTTCTTTTTCCACCTGTCTTGTGAAAGATTGCACTGCTCTGTCACATTTGTTTGCTCGTCCGCACTGTCATTGCCCATTCCTCCCTTTCTCTATCTTGGGCTTCATCTGACAAGTCGTCTGTTTTGAAATTTAGGCCAGACTAATTTGCCCCAGGTGATGTGTCGAGGCTTGTGCAAACTGAGGATGACATCGCTAGTCGGGGGCTTGTCCTGTAGCATGAAAAGTCCTCATCACATTTCAAAAACTCTCTCCACAGCGGAACTCAGGAGACTACTGGTATGTGCCATACTAATGCCGACTAACCCAGCTCTTAGCGTTTTCAGGTCAAAAATTCTTATCAGTGTTTTTCCCATTTCTTCTGTGTTTTTATCCACTTCATTTTGGGCAATATTATGATTGTTGCTGCTGCAAAAAACGTATTTGAAAAGTGTCAGTTACTGCGTTCGGTGTAGGTTTATTACCATTGTGTCAAAATGTTCCAAAATGTCGAACCGTCACCGAAATTGCGCTCTTCAGAAACAATCGCAGAATACGACAGAGCTCGTGTTTTAAAGCAAAGCGCACACTGGAACGAACAATTCACTAAAAATGCAATGTGAGTCTCTATTCTTTCTGATGTGTCTGATCATGTGAAGATCATTTAACTGCGTGACGAAAATTACATTGATGCAGCGTCACGTACTTCTGTAATTTATTTGCGTTAATTGTGTTAAATTAACACATTAAGGACTTTAAATCATGCGTTAACGTGTTAACGTTGACAGCACTAATATATATATATATATATATATATATATATATATATATATATATATATATATATATATATATATATATATATATATATATATATATATATATATATATATATATAAGGAAATACACTGCTGTTCAAAAGTTTTTTAAAGTTTTCAGCATCACTACTCCAGTCTTCAGTGTCACATAATCCTTCAGAAATCATTCTAATATGATGATTTGATGCTCAAGAAACATTTATGATTATTATCAATGTTGAAAACAGTTGTGTAAAAAATTATTCTGGATTCTTTGATGAATAGAAAGTTCAAAAGAACAGCAGCCTTGGTGAGCATAAGATACTTCTTCTAAAAACATAAAAATCGTACTGATCAAAAACTTTTGAATGGCAGTGTACATCACAGTGAATGCTGTTTCATATTATGCACCGCTCAGTGTATCGTTATATGTATATAGTTTGCTTACTAGTAGGCCACAGGGCTGATGTTTCTTAGCCTGTGCTTGATCTTACTGCTATACATTTGATTAAAAAAATAATAATAAAAATAAAAACTCTAATCAAGCATGCAGTGGAAACCTGTAAAGAACTAAGCTTAGTTCCAGGAGTTTGAACAATATGTGGCAATCCATTTCAAGCGATAATTCAGCCTAAAATTCTTCTTAAAATTCTTTAATTTTATACTATTTACTTTTTTCCCCCTAAAACTATCTGCTCTTTTTTTCTGTAGAACGTTATGGGGAAAATCTGTGTACAGCTCTATTCCATGTAGCATCAGATCATACTGAGCATTAAAAACACCTGGTAAAAGAACCATAAAGTAGTCCATACAGATAATGTGTTAAATATCAAGTCTTCTAAGCCGTACTATTGCTTTGTGTGAGTAAAATTGTTTGACATTAACACAAGATAAAGATGTTTAGTCATGTGTTGTGCTGCAGAGGTTGCTGTGTGTGGGCTGCCCGTATCAGTCACAGTGTGTTCTTGCTCAAGGGGAAACGATAACCAAATTAGCACTCTGAAAAGTATGTACAGCCATTGTTGGCAAGATTTTTCTAAAAAAATAAATAAAAAAAAATGTCCCAATCAAATCCATCTATAATTTCATTGTATAACAATAACTTGTCTTTTCTTTTCTTTTTCTTTTTTCTTTTTTTTAATAATTTGACATGTCCATGTTAAGGCTGTTGTGTTAAAAGCTTTTCGGCCAGTGTCTAAAAGAGAACAATTTGCATCCTTAATGGGTGGCACCCATGAGCGCTGGTATTGTGTTTCCATAGATACAAGTCATTACGCCGGTTTGCACAAATCCATGCTGTGTAATTGCAAGGCAATGTAAGAATCTCAGTTTCCCAAGTCTCAGACTAGATATTCTCTCTCAGATTAGTTTATTACTATTACCCAATGTTGAATTTCTAATAAGTTTTCATTGGGATGGGTGTGATAACACGTTTTTGTTTGATTGCAATCAGGACTTTATTATGAGTGCTTCATGATTTAATAACATACTCTTACTTTTCAGTGCTTTAGGCTTATGGATGAGTAAAACTTTGTCATTTTCCCTTGGTCCAGGGAAACACAATCACAGAGAGTGGATAACTTTTTTGACCTTCATATTATGACCGAAATATTCTGCTGCACAATAGAGGCAGAGCGCTGGATGCAGGATTTAATCAGACATGTCACATAATCAATAGTAATTATAAGTAAGGGGAATTAAAGTTTACTAAGAAAGCTTGTTAGACGCTGAGGTAAGTAGGTCATACTAAAAATCATAGAATAAATATGACTGGACTGGTTTTCAACTGGACTGGACTGGACTGAGTCAACTTTAATTCTTACAATGATAAATTCAACATTTTCTCATTGATAATTCTCATTACTTTAAAAGAATGATAAAAAAAAAAAAAAATAAGAATAATAAAATGAACAGGTACACTTTATTTTGATGATCCACTTTAGACTATAAGTAAAAGTCAAAACCAAATTTTATTCAGACACCTTCAACATTTTCTCACATTATCACAGTTTATTCGCTATAGTTTCAAAAATAGTAATAAATTATGGCAAGAACTCTGAGTTAAACTGTGTCAGAATAAATTAATCTTGTCAGATGGCTTTGATAGAAAGGTATGTAATGGATTACAATCAACCAATAAACTGTCAGCTGTTAAATTTAAGTACACAATTAGATAATACCAATTTAGGTCAACCAATGACCAAGCAATGCTTCATTTTATTCAGTCTGTGGTATAAAGAAAGAAAAACACTTCAGCAAAACATGGTCAAAGTGTCTGAATAATTTTGTTCCCAAATGTTTATCAGTTTTACTGGTAGTCCACTGTATGAATATTTTTTGATATGTCACAGTTTACTTTATTTTGCTATCCTCGCTTACATAAATGAGCTATAGTGTCCTGCACCCATTAGAGAAAAAAAAAAAAAAAAAAAATTATATATATATATATATATGGTGTTTGAATAATTTTTGGCTTAACTATAGGTAATATACATTTTAAAAACTTTTATCATGTTTTACTAAATTTTTGGGTGAAACATTTTTACACTTAAAAATATTAAGTTAATTTTAAAGCACTGAAATCAATTACATATACTATATGAACTAAGTAAATTTAAGTAAAACAATTAAATAGATCTGAGTAACTGCATTTGGCACCATAACAAATAAAACTAAGTAGAAAAAAAAAAAAAAAACATTTAAAAACTAATATTTATGAGTAATATTAACTTTGAATCTGCTCTAAACCTTTGTAAAATACTTCACATAACCACAGGTATACATGACATTGGCTTTTATTGTTGATTAGTACAGCAATACAGCATATTTTATACTGTTTTAACATTTATACAATATCACCTACATTTAAACTCATATAACAAACATTTAAAGGGTTAGTTCACCCAACAATTTAAATTAGCCCATGATTTACTCACCCTCAAGCCATCCTAAGTGTATATGACATTCTTCTTTCAGATGAATAAAATAGAAAAAAAAAAATACTGGCTCTTTCAAGCTTTATAATGGCAGTGACTGTTGTTCTGTTTTTGAAGTCCATAAAAGTGCATCTATATCCATCATATTACTTCTCCACACACTGCCCGGGGTTAATAAAGGCCTTCTGAAGCGAATCGATACGTTTGTGTAAGAAAAATATCCATATTTAAAACTTTATAGAGTAAATTATCTAGCTTCCGGCGAATCGCCTTCTGTATTTAACTTACAGAAAAACTGTAGTGCCTATGCCTCTCGCAGTTCAAAATGCTTACGCTACGTCTGACGATATTGCACACCAGTTACGCACGTCTGACGTAGCGTAAGCATTTAGAACTTAAACATCAAAAGGCCTTTATCAACCCCCCGGAGCCGTGTGGAGCAGTAATATGATGGATATAGATGCACTTTTATGGACTTCAAAAACAGAACAACAGTCACTGCCATTATAAAGCTTGAAAGAGCCAGTACATTTTTTATATTTTATTCGTCTGAAAGAAGAAAGTCATATACACCTAGGATGGCTTGAGGGTGAGTAGATCATGGGCTAATTTTCATTTTTGGGTGAACTAACCCAAATTAAATCAACCATGCCATTAAATCTGTTATGCCATTTCCACCACATCAGCGCTGGTTCTCGTGCCTGAGATGGACTCACCCTCTGTGGGTGAACTAACTTCAGACTGCCGAAAAGACTTGCGTTTCGCTTAGGTGACTCACATTGCATCCTTCTATGTTGTTTTGCATTAAATCAATTTTTTTAAAGCACAATAATGATTTTATAGATTAAATAAAACACACAAACCTGAATTTCACAGAGGAAATGCACCAATTCTGCGACACTGAGAGGAGAGAACTGCTCTGGAGAGTGGAGAGAATTCAAACAGTCCACGCTCACTCAACCGTTGAATTGTCACGTCGGAGGGTGGGGGAGAGTAAGACACTTACTTTCTTAAGTGTGTGTTAAAGATTAATAATATTGATTTGAATCAAGTAAAAATTGTGATTCTTGAAACACATCAGTTTAATTTTTCCATTCTCAAATATTTTGATAGAAATGTAGCAAAAATATTAAGTATATTTTTAAAAACAAATTTATCAGTCAAATACTAAATTCTTTTAGTGAAAAAACTTAAACATAAAGTTTAGACAAAATTAAACAATATTTTTAGGCAATTATTTTGGTATGTTCAACTCAAACCATCAAATAAATGATATTCAGAGATTAATAAGTTAATATAGTTAATTATTACTGTGATATTTACAAAGCCAAGTGTATATGGCAATATCACTCCTGATATAGGGCAATATACAGTATGTCATATCACATTTGGGATACTTCTTTTGGGTCAATATAGTGCAAAAAATTCAATTGTTCTTTTTTTGCATTGAACAGCAATGCCCTGTACCACTATGAATTCCTGCTGTTCCTGCTGCTTTTGAGCTAATGCTTTCTCAGGGTTTTGGCCTGGAACATGGTGTCGCAAAGCCATCAAATGCTAAAAACACACAGTGGCAATGGCAGTAACGGATGAGTGACAGCCAATCATGTACTGACCGGTCAGATTGCCAGCAGAGAAGAAAAAGCTTTGAAAAGATGCATTCAAAGATTAGGTAGAGAAAATCTATGTATAGTCTGTATGAGAGGAGGGGAAAACAAGAACACATGTTAAGTGAGAAAGAGAGATGGCACTGTATAGGGACAAGACAAAGGAAAATAACAAACAAGCTTATTTGTCCCCATTGCTCAGTGGCCCATTTCTCTGTCTTCCTTGAATAGAAATATTTCAGATCTATCACTGCTTTGATTGTGCTAATTCTCTATTGCACTGATTATTATGGAAGGTGATTGAAACCAGCACCAAGGTTTGCCTGTAATACATGCAGGTAATTCTGAAATAATCAGCAATCAGGCTGACGAGACGGCCTGTTTGAATCTCCCTTCTCCGTGTAATTGCTTTCATTATCATATCTGTTCAATAAGCAGAGTGAATAACGCACAAAAAAAGTTTTTTTTTTTTTTTTTTTTTTTTTTTTTTTAAATGGTTGTACTGTGCATGTTTCTTTGGCATTGTAAATGTTTCCACCTCTGACACATCTTTCCTTCTGGGCAGGCGTCACCTACTTCTCTTATTTTTCAATCCTGTTCTTTTTTGCTCAGAAGCCAGATTACAGAACTGAAATGAGTTGCCATTTTATGTTGACTTTAAGCTTATATTTCTATATACTCAGTCATGTGAAAGGTCTGCATAGTATTATCCTTGATCATTTCACTGATTAAAATGGATGGATAAGAAACATAACAATACAAAATAAAAACATCACATTCTCGTGACTAACATAGAATTTGCTATTTTTTTTAATGCTGGTGGTGGGCTATCGTTTTTGAATAGAAGCATTACATCTGCTTGGAAATCACAGAAATGTGGAAATGGGGTGTTACAGGCACTTTGATGAAGCGCTTTTTATCAGAGCTGCTGGTGTAAGAGCGGCTCCAATCTCATGTAGCAGCAGGGAATTAGAAGGCACAGCTTGTATTTCAGACCATTCCTTTGTGACATGACTATCTACAGTATAAGTAATCCACACTACAGGAGACCCAAACACACCAAACCAGCTACTAATGAAAATTTGTTTGATACCCCACAACAGTTGTGTTATCATTCCACAGTAGGGTACAATGGGGCTAAAGAAAAATATATATGTTTGTATTGAACATTTATGGAGCAACAGATTTTTTGTGAAAATCATAAAAGTGATTTATCACAGTACTGATACAAGTACATTAGCTAAAATAATATGTTTTTAATAATGTCTAAGTTCATACTTGTTCAAAACATTCACTTTAGCAAAGTTTGTACTATTTTCTGTTTATTTTGATAAATAAAATAAATTTTTGTTTAGTAAATATACTGTCATTAAAGCATGTTAATACCATAGACTGTAAAAAAATATGGACGTAGTGTCCATGACGTCACCCATAGGATTCTGAAGAGCAGTTTTGAAGCGTAAAGTAGGGTCGAGCTGACCATTGCCATCTTGGCAGCGCGTCGCCACGCGTCACTCCCGGATAACTGACAATGGGCAAAGAGGCGGGATGTGGGCAGAGCTGAGGTGATGTGACGACTAACAGACAGCAGACAAACGGCAATCCACCTGTCACTCAAAGTGGCCACGCCCTTAATTATGCAGAGCTTTAAGGCTTTATATAATGTAAATGAATGAGTAATTAAAAAAAATAAACTCATAATAGAGCCCATAATAATTTAATAGATTGACCATGTACAATAGATTATATTTTATTATATGATATGATATTATATGATTAATATCATATTTGTAAATATGATGTTTTCATTATAAATATGGTGATTATCTTTAAGGTGGACACCCAACTTAATATAGGATATTTCCCATCTGAATCTAATCATGGCATGTCAACAAATGGAAAAGTCAGCCAGCTACTTATTATCATGTTAATTATTGTGCCTTTTGCCCCAACAGCATGTGCACTTTTTACCCCAAATACCATACTTTTACATATTCTTCTGCTATTAGATATTAGATATTCAATGATTTTAGCGATTCTCATTTGCTACTTAAATATACAACATTTTAAAAAACATCAAATATTGGATCAAACAATCATCTCAAGGATCCGCCAAATTTCCATGTGCATCTAGAAAAGCTGACTTTTCCATTTGGAAATTGCTATCTAGTGGTTTAGAGCCTTTTACCTCGGTGCGCCTTTAGCTCCATTGTACCCTAAATGTCAAATTAAATACTGTTATTTAACCTCATTCATACTTAAAACTTTAAAGGTTAGACCTATAGTGCTTTATAACACTTGTTATTAACAATGTGTTTTACCTTATTACATTTTTTGGAATTTAATAGGTTACTTAACCTCATTTTGTTCTAGACCTGTATGATTTTCTTTCAACATGGAACAAATTTTTGCAGAAAGTCCTGTTTTCCCAACCCAGGCTCAATGGAAAAACATGCCTGTGGCGTTATTTCCGCAAAATGATGTTAAGTTGCTTCTTTATGGTAGTTTCAAAGTGATGTGAAACTAATGTCCAGTGAATGCCACTAAAAGCAGATTCAGTTTAATTTGAAATAGATGAATGTGAATCAGGCACCCTCTTTTAGCATTAAAAAACTACTGGCGTGGACAGGGATATTTTTGCATATGCATTTGTAGAAATTTCCCTTTCAGATGTAACATTTATGGGTGGAGAGTATTTAAATGAATCACAAGAGGTGATTTACAAAGGTTTATGCTCATCAATTTACTGGTGTTTGCGGCATTATTTACCGCCCAAAAGCATATCTTAAACCAGACGCTAATGGGTAGATTGCGCTGGTCATTATGGAACTGATTCGGCTGCATCTGTGTTCTTTAATTTGCACTGTTGTCAGTAGATCACGCGCAGAACTGTCTACTCCCATCGGCACTTTTATGGAATTGTGCTCTCATGTTAATTTGCCCTGTTTAGTAAATCTGGCCCTTAGTTTTATAAACGGAATCTTTGAAGGATGAAAAAATATATATTTTGGTCATCACATTAAAAATAACATATAAATATGATAATATTAGCATTGTGAATTGCTGGAAAGAGATGTGTGAAGTACTTGAAAGCATTTTACTATTCCTGCCAAACTTCTATGGTTACAGTTATTGTTACTACTTTAAATCCATGGCGAGTGTTGTTAATTTGACTGAAAACCCTCTATAACTTGTTAATTTGTGGCACAATGTTTCTACTGGTTTCCACGTCAGTGCTGTTTGATCTAATAGAGATCTGCGGTTAATAACGGAGAACTCTGCGCTGAATTTGAATATTTCTCACTAGGTCTCGTAGCGATGTTCTTAATTCTGTGAAAAATTTAAATGCTTTCATCCTGGATCTCCCAACTATAACTGTAGTAACAGTGTCATGTGATCAAGACATGAGTCTTGAGTACTCATGAGTAGCTCCAGCTCGTGCTGCACTGACATTGGTCCAAACTGATAAACGGTCCGTGAAGCACAAATTAGTTGCGCAGTTTTGTTCTGCTTTCATTACGTTTGCCATTTCTATGTTGGACTAGCAAAATTTTGCTCACACAGGCAGGAAAAATGGTTGCATTCAGTCGCAGTCTGGAGCCTTGAAATGAGCATGCAAATCTGTGGAAGATTGGGATTGTAGAGGGTGGGAAGAGGGGAGACAGCAACCAATAAAACACAGACCTACAGCACATTCATTATTCAGACAAATGAATGTTAAAATATGAGTGCACAATAGAGTTGGGGGCACCTTAATGCAATTTAAAAAATATGACAACAAACTTACAAAAATCTACTAACTACTAACAACTATCATGAATCAAATACGTTTTGATAAATTATTCTTAGAAATCTCAACAAATCATCATTATAACTTTCCAGAGCTATTGGTCTGTATGAAAAACTTAAAACATTTTCAAGCACTACAATCTCAACGAAATCCGATGTCAAGTGGTCGAAGGAGAGGCATTTGAAACGCATTATAATGGCAGCTATAAATGGCAATGCTTCTTGGATGAACACTTGTGATTGGATCCAGTCGATCCAAAAACACATCTTAATACCAGGGGGAAACATGGCTTCTCTCTCTTGTCCACTAAATTTCTGGGATACTGTATATAATTTGCGGGCATTAGGGAGGAGCTATCAAAATGCGGGAGACTCCCGGAACTTCCGGGAGAGGTGATGAATGAACAGCACTGAAACAAAATGTCTTTTGTGACATTTGAATTTCCACTCTAATGTGATCTCATGCATATTACAGCGCAGTGATTAGATTAAAAAAGTTTATTCTCATAAATAATGCAGAGAAAAGCATAGAAACTCATGACATACATGTTATGCCCCCTTTTACAAAATGTAAAATGAGTCTCTGATGTCCCCATGAGTCTCTGAGTCTGTATGTGACGTTTTAGCTCAAAATATCCCACAGATCTTGAATTGCCTTTTTTGGGGTGAGCAAAAACACACCGTTTTTTTGTGTAAGGTCCCTTTAAATGCAAATGAGCTGCTACTTCCTGCCTGTTCTTTAATGAAGAGGGCGGAGCGTCAGTGTGCAACAACAACAGAACAGACTTGGACAATAATGCCTACAGATCCAGAGAATAAATGCTGCATGGAGATATAGGTATAGCAACAGGTATAGTTTAATTCCGGTTTTAACTTATGTTGCTGTCTTGCTTTTATCCACTATTAGTACAAGCCTGTTGTAGTGGATCCTGTCCGAATGATGGCCAAAACCTTACGTGAAGTTTTTTTGTTTATCACACACAACTTTTTATGAAGTTTATTGTTTATCACACAAAATATGAAGCATCTGTTTTCACTCCAGAAAATCTATGTCAGCACTGAATAAAACACAGTACAAGAAGTGCGCATTAAAGTTTTATCCATAAACACTCTCTCTCACTTGCATTATCATCAGCATAAACAGTGAATTACACAAAACACTCCTTACAACTAACAGTAAACAAATATATGCAGACCGTGTGCCTTTTCAGGGGGTGCTTAATAAACTGCTACACTTTATATCTGTAAAGCAACTCAGATAAACTATTATAAAGTGCACGCTGGATCACGAACAGTTGGTACTGCTCCATCCTTGAGCTTTAACTTTTTAGCAAAACCTGCCTTGAATTGTCCCTCGTTCAGGCAATACATCTGTGTTGCTTGTAACAAGATATTGTTGTCGCTATAGCTGTAGACTGTGGCAAAGTGGAAAACTGTTCTGTGGTCAGACCAATCAAAATCTGAAGTTCTTTTTGGAAAACTGGGACGCCATGTCATCCAGACTAAAGAGGACAAGGACAACCCAAGTTGTTCTCAGTGCTCAGTTCAGAAGCCTGCATCTCTGATGGGATGGGGTTGCATGAGTGCGTGTGGCATGGGCAGCTTACACATATTGAAAGGCACCATCAGTGCTGAAAGGTAGATCCAAGTTCTAGAACAACATATGCTCCCATCCAGACATCGTCTCTTTCAGGGAAGACCTTGCATTTTCCAACATGACAATGCCAGACCACACACTGCATCAATTACAACATCATGGCTGTGTAGAGGGAGGATCCGGGTACTGAAATGGCCAGCCTGCAGTCCAGATCTTTCACCTATAGAAAACATTTGGCGCATCATAAAGAGGAAGATGCCACAAAGAAGACCTAAGACAGTTGAGCAACTAGAAGCCTGTATTAGACAAGAATGGGACAACATTCCTATTCCTAAACTTGAGCAACTTGTCTCCTCAGTCCCCAGACGTTTGCAGACTGTTCTAAAAAGAAGAGGGGATGCCACACAGTGGGAAACATGGCCTTGTCCCAACTTTTTTGAGATGTGTTGATGCCATGAAAATTAAAATCAACTTATTTTTCCCTTAAAATTATACATTTTCTCAGTTTAAATATTTGATATGTCATCTGTGTTGTATTCTGAATAAAATATTGAAATTTGAAACTTCCACATCATTGCATTCTGTTTTTATTCACAATTTGTACAGTGTCCCAACTTTTTTGGAATCGGGTTTGTACTTCAACACAGAAAAGGTGTCCCCTTTAATAATAAACTATGCTATTTTTGATTGTGATTTATTCTGTCAAGCTCCAAAAAGATAATGAGCACTATAAAATTGTCATTAAGGTTGTCCATGGTTTCAAGACATGATGTCCATAATAACAAAAATTATGATTTAAAAGACAATTAAAATATTTAAAAGACAATTTCGGTCTGTTCTATGACAGAGCTATTGCGTTTCCTTACGATTTGGTCATTCCTTTAAAAATGTAACCACTCTCCATTTAATAAGTAAATAATCGCATAAAGTCGTACCATGCTTTTTCAGAAATACAGAAATGCAACCCAAATTCCTGATTTCACACCCTTTGATTTCTCCTCACTTTTTTTCCTGTAAATAAAATCTCTATTTGGTTGTTTAAGTGGATTAAAGAGGTTGGCTGAATTGAAGTGAATTAAACAGATCATTAGATTGATCGCTTCGTTGAATGCTGTTCCACTCAGAAAACAGTACAAAACTCTCAGCTGTCTGCCTGTTGTCTCTGGGCGGTCTCCGAGCAACAGCATGTCTGCCGCTTGCCTTTTGAGCATCTAAGCTCATTTTAGGTGAGCAAATTCTTTCCAGCACAATTTGCGCAGTAGCTTGCGTTCCGTTAGTTGGCACCACGCTTGCTCATGTCAGACATTCTTGTAGAGCCTGTGCCCTGCAGATAAGCGCTACGATGTGGATGACTTCACAGCTCACACAAACTGGCTAGCAGCTCAGTGGCTGGGATCATCCTTTTCTGCTGCTCAGACAAAGATATTCAAAGTAGCTTCAATTAGGAGCCAAACTATAAGGTGGCCTGCCCACAATCTTTTGGTCTCATATATACTGGTTAGTATCTGAACATACAAATGGAAAAGAACCCCTATGCCATTCCATGACAGTTTAAGAGCATTTCTAATTATCAGAATTATAAAAATAGTACCCATGGAGTATTAAATGGATATCCTGATTGGCTAAATAGTTTTAATAATTAATCATATTAATTTTCAGTAGACCGGAACATAGTAACAACTCATCATTTTAACATCATGGGAAATCAGTGATTCATTTATAGCAGGAACATTCTGCAATGACTTTAATCTCATAAAATGCAGATAGAGATTAAGTTATAAATTGTAAGATTTAATCTTGTTCAGTGGCATTAACGCATGTACTCTCACCTGCTGAGTCATGGTGTTGAATTAATTTGCATTTGATCTCTCTCTCTCACACACACACACACACACACACACACAAATCCAAAATCCAAAACATACAAACAAACAATAAATAAAACCATAAAAGCTAACATTAACATGTAAATATTCAAGCATCTTATAAATCTTTCTCAAACATCACCATTTGAGGGTTTATTTTGTTTTTCTGTTGAAAGAAGTGAAGTGTTGTTTTCCCATCATCCCCCTGAAGAGCAGCTCAAGTGGTCACATTGTCCTCTCGGCCTGCAATGCTGCAGTAGGGATAAAAACTAAAACCCCATTCTCACTTCTCACTTAAGCTTTGGAGGGTGTTTTCTCCCCGTTTGAAGTGGCTTAGCATTATCAACATCTTTCATTTGGGCATGACAAATCCCCATACTGCATCTCACAGCTCATTAGCTCAACATATTATGCTACAAGCCATTGGCCACCATTTTTGAAGCCATCAGGCGCTTATTACTGTAGATTTCTGTAGCATTGGGCCCAGGTAGGATCCAGTTCTCCTGGGTTTCCCCCATTCTCATTTATTCATCTAATGCTCAAAAGTAGGTCACAACCCAGTGCCCCAGCAGGGCATATGCAAGGGAAACCCCAAACACTCTTTCTTCTTCTCTTGTGTTACCTTGCATTGATCAACCAGATCTCTGCACAGATTAATCTGATTAATTTTGATCTTCAAATTAATATTTTGACAATACACTTCTATTGGCTTTCCTTTGAAGAACGGCACTTGTGCTTTAATATTCAATAAGAAGAACGTGTTATCTCAGCTACTGTATGTCCTATACTCAGTGATTGTGTTTTATGAAATTAGCCCTCTGGAGACAGCACATGCTGTAAATGTGGGAAAAAGGTGATCAGGGCTTATGGATATTACGTTGCAGATAATAATAATGTCACATCTTACTTTTAAGTCCAAAACTTGTGCAAAGACACTGTATAATTCTTGATTAAACGAACGTCAATGTTCTTACTCATTTTTGTTCCTTCGTTTTTTTTCTTTAATGTCTCCATCGGGCTTTTTCTGCCATAATTAACACATTCCATGTGCTATAATTAATACAGATGACTTAAAAGGGATGAAGTAAATTCTTAAGAGTGTGGAAAGGGCTGTGGGAAAAGCAGAAACAGAACGAGGAGAAATGTAATTAAAAGGCTAAAGAAAGCCCACTGAAACAGGGCTTTAAAACTATTTAAAAGGAAGTCAAACTCTATGCACAATATCACAGACATGCTGCTGCTTTCCTTGAGAAAATAATTTCAACTCTTCACTCAGTTTATAAAAAGAAACAAAGATTTTAGTTGCAATAATGCACTTACAATAGATGTCAGTTAGGCAAGTGAACGCAGAGATGTGAAGCTCATACATCTTATATTAATTTATCTATAAAAAAAATTGTGTTTGTGTGTTTAATGGTGGTGTAAATAATTTGAATGGTCCAACTACTGTATGAACTTCTACCAAAATATCTTCAACTGGTATTTAAAATTACCAAAGTAAGTGCAGCACAGATTATGCTAGGGTGAAATGCATAAAAAAGGGAAATTTTATTAGTACCGGTACTTTAAGAATGACAGCATTCTAATTAGAGCCGTATTTCTTAATTCACATCGATGGGTGACAGCAGGAGTCAGGCCACATGTACAGAGCTCTGCTTCCACTCCCTGCAGGGAGTAAAATATATCTGTGCAGCGCGTGACAAAGAAAGCAACAAAGGGCTTGTGTGTCAAAATGCACATCCTGGCGATTATTTATGTAAACACAGTTGAGTATGTCTTTAGTGAACATAAACATGTGAGAAAGAAATGGATGCATTCCAGTGTCTCCCGTGCAGGTCTTAAGGGGCCGGACCGGCAGCTTAATATTCTTTGTGATTAAAAGTGGGGTAAGTGTTATTTCAAAAATGCTTTATAAAAGTGTCTCGGGCCGAGTACCAAAACAAACTTGCAGCCAATCAGCAATAAGGGGTGTGTCTACTAATGACGGGGAGAAGAGAGTGCTCAGTGCACATCATTATTCAAAAGACACGACACACAGGATGGACATTAGCCGAGTGACGCCAGAAAGAGAGAGATGGCAGGTAAAAAACGTGGAAAATGTCTATGGAACAAAAGAAGGCTTACGATCAGGCAAGAAGTATCAGCTTTCCAGAGGAGCGCTAAGACCTGCAATTGAATGCCGAGGTTGCTTTATTTCTTCTCGATAGGCGAGTAACATTGTTTTTGTTTTGTTTCACAGAATTAATATATGCTGGATTTTGCTTGAATATGCTTGTGTGTCATGTTCGCTTGTTTGTCCATTTACAACCGTATCGTCGTTCACTTCAGCGATGATAAAGACCCATTCATTTCCGCATCCTATAAACCACTGTCTGTTTCAAGCGTCAGTTCGCAGTGTGTTTCCGAAAAGTAAGACAATAAACTCCTAATATATGTTTGTTTCCTTCGGTTCCTCTTTTAGTGATCGATATAACCCTCTAATCTTATCATAATTGTAATATACACTCACCTAAAGGATTATTAGGAACACCATACTAATACTGTGTTTGACCCCCTTTCGCCTTCAGAACTGCCTTAATTCTACGTGGCATTGATTCAACAAGGTGCTGAAAGCATTCTTTAGAAATGTTGGCCCATATTGATAGGATAGCATCTTGCAGTTGATGGAGATTTGTGGGATGCACATCCAGGGCACGAAGCTCCCGTTCCACCACATCCCAAAGATGCTCTATTGGGTTGAGATCTGGTGACTGTGGGGGCCATTTTAGTACAGTGAACTCATTGTCATGTTCAAGAAACCAATTTGAAATGATTCGAGCTTTGTGACATGGTGCATTATCCTGCTGGAAGTAGCCATCAGAGAATGGGTACATGGTGGTCATAAAGGGATGGACATGGTCAGAAACAATGCTCAGGTAGACCGAGGCATTTAAACAATGCCCAATTGGCACTAAGGGGCCTAAACTGTGGCAAGAAAACATCCCCCACACCATTACACCACCACCACCAGCCTGCACAGTGGTAACAAGGCATGATGGATCCATATTTTCATTCTGTTTATGCCAAATTCTGACTTTTGTAGTGGAGATGAGTGGTACCCGGTGGGGTCTTCTGCTGTTGTAGCCCATCCGCCTCAAGGTTGTGCATGTTGTGGCTTCACAAATGCTTTGCTGCATACCTCGGTTGTAACGAGTGGTTATTTCAGTCAAAGTTGCTCTTCTATCAGCTTGAATCAGTCGGCCCATTCTCCTCTGACCTCTAGCATCAACAAGGCATTTTTGCCCACAGGACTGCCGCATACTGGATGTTTTTCCCTTTTCACACCATTCTTTGTAAACCCCAGAAATGGTTGTGCATGAAAATCCAAGTAACTGAGCACATTGTGAAATACTCAGACCGGCCCATCTGGCACCAACAACCACGCCACGCTCAAAATGGCTTAAATCACCTTTCTTTCCTATTCTGACATTCACTTTGGAGTTCAGGAGATTGTCTTGACCAGGACCACACCCCTAAATGCATTGAAGCAACTGCCATGTGATTGGTTTATTAGATAATTGCATTAATGAGAAATTGAACAGGTGTTCCTAATGATCCTTTAGGTGAGTGTATTCGTTAGTTGGACTGTCGTGCTTGTGATATCGAGTTGTGCATGAGAACTGTGTTTGTGTTTTTGGGATGTAAGGGATGACTTTTTCATTGAACATTCGACCTGGATTACCATAGTAACACACATTGCTTTCACTTATTGATGACATCATACCCTCGGTCAGCTGGCACAGCAGATTCCGCCATAGTCATTGCCTGCTGCGGCGAGACCTTTTTGGGGTAGGGGCGTGTTTGTTTTGGTGATTTGAAATATCAACATCGGTTACCAGAAAGCACTTACCCCACCTTTAATGTTAATCAAACAACAAAAGAAAAAAGTAAATCACCCAATGCTTTACTGAATAACTTTAATATACTATTTATTATGTATCAGTGTATAGTTAATTTATAGAGTGAAGACTATGCAGTTTTTTTTTTTTTTTTTTTTACATTTGATTATTTAATTTCTTTCTTGAATGCTACTGTTCAGTAGACCCACTGTAGCTGAAAAAAGCACTGCTTATTTCATTTGTATCTTTCTTATAGTATGTCACATTGTTTGTGATTAGCATTTTTTCCCGTATGTTTAATAACAAAGCTACAATTAAATGAAATATCTATATTGTAATTATAAAAGTACAGTTAAAAACATTAAATTACTCATATAATGAAATAAGATTCTGGTCATCCCACCCCTATCCCAACCTGTTCAGAATTGTGAAAGGCTAGCGAATGTTAGCATGATTGATCATGATTTGATTGTTGTAAACATCTTTAAGGATGTTCACACTGGCATGTAATTATTATTATTTATAAAAAAAATAAAAATAAAAAATAAAATAAAGAGGAGGGAATCATCCCTGGACCGATCCCTGGGAATCATCAAAAATGTCAAAAAGCAGGGCATGAACATGCTGGTCAAGTGAGTTTTTAGGGTTTTTTTTTAAACAATGAATTATAAGTTCTCTCATATTATTAATTTACCTTTACTGTTTAATTTTTTATTTTTTTTTGCAATGGTATCAATTCAGTATCGGTATCAAGGTATTTTAGTTAGCACTTGCCCAATCCTTATTATTTAGGCCGATAATGCATGCTGCAGATGCTGTTAACCATTCATGTTACAGTCATGTTACAGGCAATAATTAGGCCCTATCATACACCCGGCGCAGTGCAGCGTCAGGTGCAACGCAAGTGTTTAGTTTCAACCCTACGTAGTGAAATGTGACTCAAGATGGCGCCGAGTATGGCGGCCGTGTTGCGAGCACCGAGCAAACTTTGCGGTTTTTCGTTTGTTTTACTTGTTTTTATGTTGTTCTACGTGTTGGATGTTGTTTGTAAAACTGTCTACGATAGACACACGCTTCTAAGCATAGGTTCCTACGTCGCGAAGCGCGAACCGGACTTTGAGTTCTTGAAGGCTGGCGCCCTGTTTACAGACACCGCATCAGAGCCCTTTGTCTGGGTCGCACGGGCGAAATCCATCAAAGCCGCAAAAAGACAATATAAAAATAAAGTTGAAGATCAATTCAACACCAACGATGCAAGAAGTATGTGGCAGGGAATCAATAACATCATAGACTTTAAAGGGAATAAACCAGCTACGGTGAACATTGCCGCCTCTCTACCGGATGAGCTGAATAACTTTTATGCTCGTTTCGAGGCTCACAACACCGCCCACACAGAGCGCGCTCCCGCAGCTGCTGCAGGAGACGTGAGTGCACTCACCGTCTCCGTCGCGGATGTAACCCGATCCTTCCGACGGGTAAATATCCGGAAGGCTGCGGGTCCTGATGGCATCCCCGGCCGCGTGCTCCGAGCATGCGCATTACAACTAGCCGGTGTTTTCACAGACATTTTCAATCTCTCCCTCTGTCTGTCTGTGGTTCCCTCGTGCTTCAAAAAAATCCACCATTGTGCCAATACCAAAGAAAAGCAAAACCACCTGCTTAAATGACTGGAGGCCCGTTGCTCTCACACCCATCTTCAGCAAGTGCTTTGAGAGACTCATCAGAGATCACATCTGCTCTGTGCTGCCTTCATCATTGGATCCGCTACAATTTGCATATCGTAGTAACCGTTCTACAGATGATGCTATTGCTTTCACCCTTCACACTGCTCTCTCCCACCTGGAAAACAAGAACACCTATGTGAGAATGCTGTTTGTGGACTACAGCTCAGCATTTAACACCATAGTGCCCACTACACTTGTTGCGAAGCTCCAGACTCTGGGACTAAACAGATCTCTGTGCAGCTGGATCCTGGACTTCCTGACAGGCAGAAGTCAGGTGGTCAGAATGGGCAACAACACATCATCCCCTCTGACCCTCAACACTGGTGCTCCTCAGGGCTGTGTCCTCAGCCCACTCCTGTACTCCCTGTACACACATGACTGTACAGCCACACACAGCTCCAACGTCATTGTCAAATTCGCCGATGACACAACGGTGATAGGCCTGATCACCGACAACGATGAGACCGCCTACAGAGAGGAGGTGAGCACTCTGACTAAATGGTGTCAGGAGAACCACCTCTCACTCAACACCGACAAGACCAAGGAGCTGGTGGTGGATTTCAGGAGACCGAGCAGAAAACACAAACCCATCACCATCGACAAGACACCAGTGGAGCGGGTTAACAGCTTTAAGTTCCTCGGTGTCAACATCAGTGAGGATCTCACCTGGTCCACACACACCGACGCAGTGCTGAAGAAGGCACATCAACGCCTCTTCTTCCTGAGACGGCTGAGGAAGTTTGGAATGAGCCCCAGCATCCTCAGATCCTTCTACACGTGCACCATAGAGAGCATCCTGACGGGCTGCATCACGGCCTGGTTCGGAAACAGCACCGCTGGCAACCGCAAAGCTCTGAAGAGGGTCGTGCGAACTGCCAGCCACATTGTTGGAGGTGAGCTTCCCTCCTCCAGGACATCTACACCAGGCGGTGTGCAAGGAAGGCCCGGAGGATCATCAGTGACTCCAGCCACCCGTCCCACAGACTGCTCTCTCTGCTGCCCTCAGGAAGATGTCTCCGCAGCATCCGATCCCGCACTAGCCGACTTAGGGATAGCTTTTTCCCTCAGGCTATCAGACTATTGAACGCTCAAAACTAATACTCTCTACAGCATACTCCCACAATATGGCATGCCACACACCGCACTCAACTATAACAGTCAACACTGGACTATATACACACACTTCATTTATCACCGCACTATCTACCGGTTACCACTGGATACATCCGATGCACACTCATGACATTCTGTATCCAGTTCACATACAATCATCATCATTTTATACGTACAAATGTCAATAATGTAGAACGTGTACATTCTGTGTATAGTGTTTCTTGTGTATAGTGCTTAATGTGTATATTCTGTGTACAGTGCTTAATGCGTATAGTGCTTAATGTGTATATTCTGTGTATTGTGTTTGTGTATAGGGTCTAATGTGTATATATCTGTGTATAGTGTCTAATGTGTATAGTGTCTAATGTGTATATTCCGTGTATAGTGCTTAATGTGTATAGTGCTTAATGTGTATATTCTGTGTATTGTGTTTGTGTATAGGGTCTAATGTGTATATATCTGTGTATAGTGTCTGTGTATAGTGTCTAATGTGTATATTCTGTGTATAGTGCTTAGTGTTTAATGTGTATAGTGTTTAATGTGTATAGTGTTTAACGTGGTGCTAACTGTATGCATGTACTTTCAGAGTATAATGTGTAATGTAGTACTGACTGTAAGTATGTCCAATAGTACACTGTGTGTACTAACTATATTTATGTGCACATTGCACTTTTCTGTTTTTACCTGCTTAAGGTTGTATGGTTATGTTAACTGTTACTGCAATTGTCTGGAGCACGCTCCCAAGAATTTCACTCTCCAAGGCACATGTGCTTTGGTGATGTGACAATAAACTGACTACTACTACTACTAATCATTTTCACATCCTGTGCCACGTTGCTTAAATAGCAAATGCATTTGCGCCCATCTGTTCACCAATGGGCGTGCTGGTCTGAAAACAAGGTGTGTTCAGGCGCATTGTTGGAGTGTTGCTATTTTGAGGCAAATCAAAACGAATAAAAAATTACTGGTCTAAAGTCAATAGTGCAGTATTTTTTGTTTTTGTTTTAAAGGGCGTGTTAGTAATATGCACCTATAGGTGGGTGCACAACACGTGTACACTCTGCTTATTACACACACAGGGCTCCATGCAGCAGCATTTTTAAATATTACAAATAAAAGAATACCTCTATAGAGAAGCGTTCAGACTTTCCGCTCACAAATTCCTCCATGTAAATAGCGAATCCAAGCGCAACTGGATTTTAAAGGGAATGGGAGATGAGACTCTGATTGGTTTATTGCACATTACACCCAAAACACACCCATTACTCTTTAAGAGACTAGGGACAACCCTTTTGGACCATGCACCAGGTGCGCAAACCATTTTTTTCGTTGTTAAAGTGGATTAGCACTTGTGCCGTGCACTTTAGACCATGCGCTTAGATCGTTAAAATAGGGCCCATACTGTTTATACTTGGGTATTTACTCTGTTTTCTCTGGCACAGCTAAGCTCAGTGTAAGGCAAACATTTGGTTTAAAATAAAATGCTTAAAGACAAAAAGAAGAGACATTTTAAAGATAATTTTGACCATAAACTCACATAAGCCCACATAGCACTTTTAATTCAAAGCACTGAAGTGACTAAAAAACTAATGAATAAACAATATTTAATTTGCATGAACAAATTGATAGTAATCATATTTGACAAGCAATAAACACATGCATCTCTGCATACCCCACAAGCATTCAGGGATGAACTGGAACTAAACATGAGCTCAGGAGTCAGGACCTTAACAAACTATTGTCTGCTATATTATGTAGTTCATAAATATCCAAAATAGCTGTTTTACATTGTACAAAGAGTGCAATTAAATTGAATTAAAATTAAAATGAATCCCTTTCTTCCCAGGCTCCATAAAAGCAGTGATTATATGATCTCTCTTCATGCTGACTGTAAACATGGTTATTTCAGGATATGCGTCCTTCCCTTACCAGTCATTAAATCTTTTAAGTAATAAGTAATTTATATTGCATTACATATCATTCTTTCTTCTAGTAGTGGCAGATCCTGGCATACAGTAGTCATTCACAGTACTGTTCTCTACCGCAGCATAGGAAGTCACTCGTGCAGCTCTCAGACACGTGTTCCACTTCTCTTTCACTCATCCAACTATGACCCACTCTCTGTTGAATTCACAAAATAAAATGCAACCAAATAAAATGCAACCAAATATTCTACCTGTTCTGATACATACACTAACAGGGGTTTTCATGCTAGAGTCTGAGGGTTAAAATATATTAGCTTTAAGGCCTGAAATTCGGTCCAGTTTTCATATGTAATTTGTATGTTTAGACCAATGTGTAAAAATAAAATGGCAGACAGGCTGAATAAAAATACAGCTTCACTCTCTAACAGTAGGTAGCACTTACAGAAAAGCAGAAATACCCTGGTACACAAGGCACTGTTCAACACTGCTTGAAGAAATAAAGTCAAGTAGTATTTATAAAAAGGTTCACTATGGTGTTTATCAAACAACACAAAATACATTTACAGATTCACACAACCTTTGCACAGATATTTTGCACATATATTTGCAGTCTTGATGAGTTGATGCTGGTAGCCGAAAGTCAAAACCAGTCTGCAGATTTTGGAAAGTCAGAATTGACAGAGTTCACAGAAAATCATATGGTGTATGACAGCAACCGACTATGCAAGCTTCAGGATATTATCGCATCCATTCAGAGGATATCAAAGATGTCTGATATTTTGAACTGATTTTAGAACACATTGTTTTCTTTTGTCATAAGATATGCTAATAGAAAGTAATATAAAATATATGTTTAATTAGTTTTGGCTTTAGCAAAGTGACAATACAAAAGCTTAAAAACAACATAAAATAAAAATGTTTATTAATTTATAAAAATAAAAATAAAACATTTTTGAAAACCCTGGTCCTTACAAACAGTTGTCATTTTGATTATTTAATCCAGCAACTTCTACATTATCATATTGCCACAGATAAACTATGGCGCTTTATATGATATACTTGAAGTACAAAGGGAATTTCTAGACAATTCTGTGCTTAGGGACACCCTGTGAGGACCAATGATGGATTATTCAGGATTTGTTTATTGCGTCTATCAGTCACAAAAAGAACAAAAATAATTTGGGACTTCAGAGGTGAACAAAACATTTATGTTTCTCACAATTCATCTTTAGCTGCATTATATACACCGATCAGGCATAACATTATAAACCACCTTCTTAATATCGTGTTGATTCCCCTTTTGCTGCCAAAACAGCCCTGACCCATCAAGGCATGAACTCCACTGGACCCCTGAAGGTGTGCTGTGGTATATGGCACCAAGGTGTCCTGTAAATTGCGAGGTGGGGCCTTCATGGATTGGACTTGTTTGTCCAGCACATCCCACAGATGTTCGATTGGATTGAGATCTGGGGAATTTGGAGGCCAAGTAAACACCTCAAACTTTGCCGGCTTGCCTTCTTCCCATAGTGCATCCTGGTGCCATGTGTTCTCCAGGTAAGTGAGGCACATGCACCCGGCCATCCACGTGATGTAAAATAAAATGTGATTCATCAGACCAGGCCACCTTCTTCCATTGCTCCATAGTCCAGTTCTGATGCTCACGTTCCCACTGTTGGTGCTTTCGGGCGGTGGACAGGGGTCAGTATGGGCACCCTGACTGGTCTGTGGCTATGCAGCCCCATACGCAAACAAATTGCGCTGCACTGTGTATTCTGACACCTTTCTATCAGAACCAGCATTAACTTCTTGAGCAATTTGAACTACAGTAGCTCGTCTGTTTGATCCGACCACACGGGCCAGCCTTCACTCCCCACGTGCCTCAATGAGCCTTGGCCCTGTCGCTGGTTCACCACTGTTCCTTCCTTGGAGCACTTTTGATAGATACTGACCACTGCAGACCGGGAACACCCCACAAGAGCTGCAGTTTTGGAGATGCTCTGACCCAGTCATCAACCCATCACAATTTGGCCCTTGTCAAACTCGTTCAAATCCTTATGCTTGCCAGTTTTTCCTGCTTCTAACACATCAACTTTGAGGACAAAATATTCACTTGCTGCCTAATATATCCCACCCACTAACAGGTGCCATGATGAAGAAATAATCAGTGTAATTCACGTCACAGATCATAATGTCATGCCTGATCGGTGTACATTCATACATCCATTTTCTAAACTGCTTATCATCTTGCCTTATGCTGTAGACAGAGAAGTACATGTTAAGGGAATTCCAAATTAATTAAATTATTTGAATAAAGATTACTTAATTTTGCTGAACAATATTCAAAGATTAATCAGTAAATGATCTGACCTCCTTATGACTACAGTGCACGAATGAATACAACCTGTATAAAGAGAGCTTAGTTTATGTATAATCAGGTGCATGGGAACCATTATAATCACTGTTCGCATTTTGATTGTGCAAAAAAAAAACAAAAAAAAAAACAAGAAAAAACCTTGATTATCGTGTAAATGTTTATGAATGATCCATCTCTAGTGGGAACTGCTAGAAGACTGGAGCTGCTCTGGAATACTGGGCATGCAACGACATGTATTTCAGCTTCCCAATTACACTTCTGCTTACAGAGTCTGACAGATGTGCAATTTCTAGGTATCTGGAATAGTACTGCATTTACAATCAGGTAATTAAAGCTGAGTGCTGTCACAGTCTCGCAGGCAGTTCACTTCTCATTAGAGACCTTTGCATGGTGCCAGACAGTTAGTCTGACAATGTTTGCACTTTGTAACTTTATTCTTGATATCACTACTGATTCCCAGCCACTGTACACACTCTGTGCTCACCCTAATGGGCCTTGTAATACTTTGCAAGAGTTTTTGCCCTGTGCTGTTTGAAAATTTCAGCTGACGGAAAGTAATGTGGTTGGGAGAGCCCATTTTAGTTTCATGACAGAATATATTTCTATATTCTTCACTATAGCATTACCTGTTTCTCCATAAGACTGGGCTTGAAGAATATTCTAATCAGCCTGTCATGCACTTATGCAGATTGTGTTGGGCAGGAATGTTGTACTAAGACTAAGGATTTAGGAACATGTCCTACATGGCTAAATCACATTAAAGGTGCCATATTGTATCAATGCCCCTGCGTTGATACAATATTTTAACTTGTTCTCCGATATCTATATAGAAGGTATGTGGCTTTGGTAAGGGCAAAAATACTCCAGATACAGTTTCACAGGTCCATTTACAGCCCTAGGATTTGTCCCTAGAATGAAATGGTCTGTTTTTGATTTATTTGGAAGGGTCATGAATAATAATGTTGAGCTCTGCTCTGACTGGCTCATTTCAGCAGCTCACACAAGTGCAGTTATTCAGCAAACACAATCGCAAATAGCACAAGAGGCTCGTGAGTCGTGACAGAACACAGACCGACTGAATGACACTAAGCAGAAAATCTCAAATGGAGGTGCTGAAATGCAGCTTACTTGTTTATCGGTGTTTTCAGATCATCTGCACACGCGAGAGAGAGCGAGACATGGTTGCCAGATTGCACGTTTAAGTAAAACACCGGATATAATACTTTCCCTTTTAACAGAAAAGCTCTGATTGGGGAATGTAAATTACTGAAATCTGACAACCGCAATCATGAACGATCGAACACTCCTTTTTTTCCCCCTGACAAAACCAAAGCGTACTTTTTAAGTTTTTATTTTTTAAACTACATTTAGTCTCATCTTTTTTCGTCAATGATATTGCATGTTTATATAGTCACAATAATCATTTAAGGACGTTTGTGTCATCTCGTCTTGTCTTAGTCATGGAAATAAAAGTCGTCAATGAACATTTTTCGTCATATTTTCATTAATGAAATTGACACTAGTTAGAGCAAACTAACAACTCTGAATTCAGTTGGAGCTGTATACTGTTATAGATAAACATCAACCATGCCTGTTGGAAGGCTATGAAAAGTGCTCACATCCCCTGCACAGCCTGGAACATAACATTTATATCCATGATCTGCCGTTTTCACTATATTGTCCTCATCTTCACAATACCTGCAGAACTTCTGTTGATTTGGTGCAGGTCCATGTTAATACTGTCTAGCCTTGAACATGGGCTGGTTATATGCAAATTTGGGGAGGCGTAAATATTAACGATCCCGGCGGTTACTTCACAGTCAGTGTTATGTTGAGATTCGCCCATTTTTCAGTGGTCTTTTTCAAGTACAAGATTTACATATGAAGGAGGAAACAATGGTGTTTGAGGCTCATGGTATGTTAGTTCCATGTACAGAACTCTTATTATTCAACTATGCCAAGGTAAATACAGTTTTCCATTCTAGGGCACCTTTAAGATTATATAAGTACTATGAATGAACCAAGGACCATGTGGTGTGCAAATATTTCATATGACCACCCTCGCTGCATGTACGCTAACTACTGGCCTGGCATGCATAATGCTGCATTTTTATTTGTTTTCACGGATCCGTGTGAATGGGGATTGTTTTGACAACGTTGTCAGCTGTACGTGAAAAACATGAAGGAAAAACTTTTCAATTTTTAGTATATCACTATCGTGTAAACGTACCCTAAATTTGTAATTATAATTAAACGTTTGATGCATATAGAGCCACCTCTCCTCGCCTCGTCTGCACCATAACATCTTCATTTTGTGGGACATATTGTTTCAGATTTGCGTCTATTGCGCTTCCATTATGTTCCCTTTCAAAAGCTACTCTCAATACTGCGCTGATTTAAGTGCTACGGGAAGATATCTTTGTTTGACTGGTTGTGAACACGTGTGGCAAACACGCCAAGAATTTGGATTAAATAACCTCTGATGATGATGTCATCTGAATGTGCATGTCAGAGACAGGTGCGCTTTCAGTTTCCTTTGTCAGAACCGCATAGTGTGCCATGTGTGCTGAAAACTTTCCTTCTCAAAACTATACCCCTTTGGTAGGAGTTAGTTTTGTCAGGCAGGAATAAAGCCTTTTCTCTTTCTCAAGAGATGCATGCTGCCCTGCTCATGGCCCATGGCAGAGGATGATGCGCATGATTTTTGTATCTTGTGTCTGGGGGAGCATCATGCTGTATCAGCCCTCGAGGACACAAAGTGTGAGCACTGCGGTTTATTCGCCGTCAGAGTGCTCCACTCCAGGCTTGTATTCTTTTGGAAAGAGCGAGCCAGTGCATCCTTGATGATAAGATAGATTATGGGGATTGCGTGTCAATTTGGCTGGAGGGCAGGATGGGTCCTTCCGTTTCTATCGTGAGGTTCTCTTGGGGAGATGGATTGCGAGTGCACTGCCCCTGAGCGCTCCTCGTGGCGATAGATCTTACAATGAATTACTTGAGGTAGTCACTTGCACTGTGGACAGTCTTCAGTTAGACTGGCCACAGGAACAAGAGACCCCCAGGCAATCAAAGTTAGATGACAGATTTCTGTTGGGTGGCCAAGGGGAGGCATCAGAAAGGTCCCTCCCCTTTTTTCATGATCTCCATGATGAATTATCTAAATCATGGAATAAACCATATTCTTCTGATTTCTTTGTGCCCGCGACAACAGTCTATTTGACTTTAGTTGGTGCAAAGGCACAGGTTGAAAAGTCGCTTGCGGGCTATCTCTTCCCTGGCAGTGCATCATCACTCAAAAAGCCTGCGCTTCCCACCAGACCATGCAGAATTACATCCATGTGAGTAGGGAAAGCTTTTCAGGTGGCAGGTCAGGCTGGTGCTGCCCTGCAGATCATGGCGGTGTTGCAGCCGTCCAGGCTGACCTGCTTAAAGAACTGGGCACGAGCAGGGGAAATATCAGCGAGGAGGTGTTTGCTGAGCTGCGCAGAGCCACAGCCCTGTCTCTGTGCATGACCAAGCAAATGGCCTGTGCCATGGGTGCTATGGTCGCTACGGAGAGACATCTGTGGCTCAACCTCACTGACTTTAAAGATGGTTTTCCTTATGGCTATCTCGTCAATGGGGTTCTGCAGGCTCTGTCGGTTTTGCCATCTTGCTTAGACTTTGCCCCTGGACTGGTCAAGGCTACTTTGCCTCCTCACCCCACTTTCTTCCAAAAGTAAAATTTTCGATCCTGCATCCTTTCTTTCTTGAAGCCTTCTGTCCTCCGCTGTTCATTACACCAGAGCAGGAGGAGTTTGTGCTCTTCAAATTTACGTCCACCGCACTTGCCAGTGGCTTAAGTCAGAGCAGCTGTTCATTTGTTATGGCAATAACCGGAGGATGGCTGCCACAAATAAGACTATATCACGCTCTGTAAGGGATGCCATCATCCTAGACTTAGATTTTATAGTTTGGATGTTCATGTTACTCCGGGCTCACACATCCTTGAGTCGACATCTCAAGCTCATGTCTGAGACCTTTCTCGTGTTTGTGCGCACACTATACAACCTTGAGTGGTCCAGACACTTCCAGTGTGGCGGTGTTGGTATTCCCATTCCCATAGCTCTTAAATCAAGAGCAGCATTGAGAGTAACTTTTGAAAGGGAACATCTTGGGTTACTTGACTGTAACCCTGTTTACTGAAAAAGCGGGAATGCTGCAGATAATTGCCGCACTGGGGGCGTGTTCAAGACGTTCTTCAGACAAAGGGGGTTTTTCAATCAAACTTGCATTCTTGGTAGTTCTGACTTGCCAAGTTTGACTCAGGAGAAATAACTCCCGAGGATGGTAATTCCTCAAATGGAACAGCAGCGTACCTGATGACGTCACTCAGCTAGCACTGGCTACTCTGGTTATCTCTGTATGTGTATTTTAGACAACAATAAAACAAAATATGTTATAAAACACCACTCTGCCTCTTCATTTTTATTTAAAAAATCTTAAACATATTAATAGCCACACAAATGTCGTTCAGGCAAAGCTTCCATTTAACTTCACTGCATGTATATTTATAACAAAACAAAATCTAAAACACAACCCTGCGTTTACATTTTAAAAATATTAAACATATTACTATGTGGTTCAGGCAATAGGTGCATATGTACTCTGATTATCTTCACTGTATTAAATTGAAATATGACATAAAACACAACCCTGTCTCTTTTTGTTAAATGTCAGTTTTAATGATCAATAATAGCCATTATAAAAGTATAAGCAAACAAATCAGTCAAACGTACAAAATCAGAGCTAGAAAAGTAGGCTAGAAAAATAAAGTTAAATAGCAAGTTATGAAACTTCACTTTATCCTCAGCCAAAACGATTTGCCAGGGAACATATTGTCTATCATCTCTAAAAAATAAATTTGCAAAATTCACATCTGTAGCGCTGAAAAATAGCAATTTATAGTGGAGAGCTGAAAATACTTCTCTAATGTTTAAGAAACGCCCATAGTTTTCGCTCTCTTAAAAACTCTCTAAATTACATGTAGAATAAAGGTGTATCAATGCACGTTTCCCGCCAGGCCTATGTAAACTACGTCATGCAATTTAATTTTTTTTTTAAATACATATTATCATATTGTGAGATGGCGGAGCACAAGAGAGCAACGGAGTCTGAAGTAGCTGATCGCTTAAATGATCTAGCTCGCCTTAATCTGCTCAATCCTGGTGATGTCAGTACCCTAAACAATGTTATAATGGATTATTTCACATCCAGAGATGAAGGATTGGATGATGAAGTTACTGAAGAACAGTCAATTTAGCTATGCTGCAAGGTGTGACTGATGACGTTTCAAAAGTCATATTTGCATATTGACAAACAGCCAAAGTGACCTGAAAGCGCACCTGTCACACATCTATTTATAGCCTCTGGCATGAGCATTCCAATGATGTCATCATCAGAGATTATTTAAGCCAAATTCTTGGCGTGTTTGCCACACATAGCCGCTCAAACAAAGATGTTTTGCCATAGAGCTTAAATCAGCAAAGCATCTCATTCCCCCTTTTTCAGGGAACAGGGACATTTTTTCAATTTCTTCTATTTTTATTTGAGTTTTTATTCACTTCATCATAGTGTTGTCAAAAGTACAGATTGGTATTGAAATTTTAAAAATGTGACGCTTTGAGCGCTGTTGAGCGGAATCGTAAAAACCTCTGATTGACCATTGTGCTTACACACTCATCAAATATGTCTGTGATTGGCTGCAATGACCGGCTCTTCAAAAACATATTGTAAATATACATCAACACACATCGACACATCGCTTGGCCTCTGGGGCGTTCTATCACTACACATCAAAATTTGATTGGCTGATGACCCACGTCAGTCAAAGTTATTATCCAATGGAAAATGGCAGCTTCAACAGAAGGCTAGCTATACTACTAGTGCTGGTCAACAGAGCTGTGATGCATTTAGATGGCGACATAAAAAATAACCACATTCTTTCTGGAAATATAATTGTTACATACTGAAATAAACAGTAATTGCATTTAGACACGTTCAGGCATGCATTATTTTAATTTAATTATGAAATTAAGCCCACCACTGCATTTGAATTAAAATTAAATTCTGTTTTTGCTTTAAAGGTGATGTCATTTCTGTGACACAAGTGGCACCTATTGGAATTACAAAAATAACAACCTTGTTTTTAAACAACCTTGCGAACACTCTTTTTGTGCATTGTGCCCCTTTCAACTTCCAACCATTACAAATATAGATCTTACGGGTGCTTGTGATGGCATCTCTCAACAGGTTAAAGTAGGCTAATAAAAGGAGCAACATATTTAGGAATACTTTAAGATGTGTTGCTATGTGTCATCATGAGTAAGCAACTGAGTAGGTAAACACTCTGTGTAGCGTGACTTATAATAAACCCATCAAATGTATGTGCACTCTGTGCATTTTTTGACATGACATGCATTGAAGCGTTCATTGTAGCATGTTGCATCGCAATGCACAATTACTGCTACTACTACAGTAGCCATGTCACATACTCTTTCTATAGGTTGAGCTGGAAAGATACTGACAGATCTGAGCTGACTGCTCTCAATGTTTTGATGGTGCCTGAGGGGCTCAATGTTTACACTTATGGGGGAGATAAACCCATGAATAGCATACTAATGTTAAGAGAATGTATTTTAACATAAAATCTTACATACTTATTTTTAAAACATTTAATTTATATCCTAAATTAAACATTTCTAAAATCACTTTTTCTTTCAAATGTTCCCATTGACCCCTGTTTAAAAACTGGGTCATGTGCACTGCTAGTGCTTTATCCACATGACCAATGTTTCTCCTATGTCAGACCAAAACAACAGCATTCTGTACAGCTTTCTGAATAAAAATAAATAAATAAATAAAAATAAAAAAACCTTAAAGCAAATTAAATCACATTGGGTTATATTGTGGAAACATCTGTGCTTGTCCAGTCACATTACAAAGTGACCATTGCTCTTCACCAACACATTGTCACTTATCATTCTCATTAACAGTAAACTTCTGTTTCTTGTCCCATTCCAATTTGCCTTGAAGCAATAGTGCTGTTTGTAAGTAAACATCTAGATACAGTCAACATCAGTCTTTTAGGTACTCACTATGAACAAATATTATTATTATAAAATACATGTAAATTAGAAGAAAAAAATAACAACCCTGAGCAGAAAGAGAGGTGTAGTACATCATCTATCAAAGTTTCATTTTTGATGGGTTCATAACAAAGGGCCTTTGCTTTTTTACATTTTTTTATTTATTTATTTATTTTTTCATTTTTTTGGTGAAAAATATTGTCTTGGATAACCCTGTACGCAGTATTATGCATAATGCAGGCTTTTTTCCTCCGTTCTTTTTGTCTTATTTTATGTGCTAAACTTCACTGAAGTCTTGTACAGTTTCTAGCATGAACATACACAATCTATGTAAGACACTTAATCAAAATGAAAGAAATATTCAGGGCCAGTAGTGCAACATGGGCTTTTGCAATGGTCTGTGTTTTTTTTTTTTTTTTTTTAAAGCGCATGCTCCAAAGAGACATGACGGTATCCCATTCTCTCTATCAAACAGTTTAGTTCAATAATGCCAGACAAAATATACAAAAGTTACATCTAGATAAAATGCAATACTATGGATGGTATATAGGCCTATATATTTAATTATAGCAATGTCATAATAGCAATATACTATTGAATGATTCAACTCTCTGGCCTGTAGGTCATGATGAAGAATTAAATAGTTTCAAATGTGCTTCTAATTCATAGAATTATTAAATAATATCTCCATGAATTATAATAATTTATAAATAATGATAGCGGTATGGTGGTGCTGCCTCAGTTTTGAAGGGTCATCTTACCTCATGGATCTAATTTACCTTTTAATTTCAAAAGAGAAACAGTATTTTACTGTATATTACTGCATGACCCAATGCAGAAGGCATGAAGTAGATTGTGTACAAGTTTTTCAGCAAAGTTTTGGTCATATTGATAATTTATAGGCACTAGAAATCTGTGTTAAATATGATACAGTAGTCTAATATATTCATGCATAGGAATTATACTTATTGTTCAACAGAATTGTACAAAGTATGTTTAGTTTAAGTTATGAGAGAATAAATGTTTTAAAAATGTGACTAAAATGTTGTAACATGCATTGCCAAACAAGCATTCTTTTTTTCAATGAATTTATACCCCCAAAGGGGCGATGTATCCTGGGGGATACAAACATTAAAATCAAAAATAAAAGTCATGTTTAAAAACAAAACAAAACAAGCATTAAATTGATTTTCTGATTTCTCTTTATGGTCTTGCCATGTTTAGGGTTAAATGACAGACAGAAGACGATTAAGTTAGATTCACTCTGCTGAGTTAAGGGGACTCTGAGCAAAGTATGTGAGTGTAGTGGACCGACAGTAATTTCCCCTCTTTGCTCAAAGCATTCTGTAATCACTCCGCTCCAGCTCCACTCCCTGTTTTGCTGATAAGCAAAGCCACGTTAAGTTACAATGTTCCAAATCGAAAGTGTGTCTGTGATACATGATGCATTTTGAGATGGTTTGGGATTATTCTGGTATTAAATGCTCTTAATTTTAAATTCAGGTCTTAAAAACATAGAATTTGATTATGAACTTATTCCTGTGCTATCTTATGTAGATTCCATTTGATGTCAGCTTTCACTTTGTGCCTTACTTCTCATGGTGTGGAGACTACTTCTTGGGAGTAAGAAGTGCCCACAGAATTTTAATCTAAAAAAAAACTACAGATTGAAGTCTGGAGTTTACTAAATAAATGATGTACGGAGACATGCACATGAGGAGCATACATGTTTTAATGCTGCAAATTCCACCCATAAACCACCATTCAATGAGCAACAGCCAGTATGCTTCCTGCTACTGTGGCAAAACCATCTACTGAAGGCTAGCTAGAAGGCATTTGTAATGAGTGGTTTTATCTGACTTGTTTTCTGCCCTTGTGCAGGAGCTTCTTGACATTTCTGATTGACTTGGAAACATTGATTTTCGCCTGTTGTTTCCCAAATATCATTCCAGCAAATTGGACCTTGTGAAGCGTGACAAAAAACTCATAGTTCTCTGTTGAAATGCAGAACATAAAAAAGAGACATGTCCTTTAATTGTTTGTCGTCGTATACTCAATTACAAGAATCAGTTACAAATCCTACTCAGTGATTAATGCTGCCCTCTAAAGATTTTAACATGAATTTTTAACTCATGAAGAACTTTGAATTTTTGACCACTATTTTTATTCATGGCATTAGATGACTTATTAAAAGCAAATGCAAGCAGACAAGATTTCTTTTGATGTTTGTTCCCATAGAGAACCTGTAGAGGATTGCATCATCAATAATGGAGGTCATAAAACATGAGCAGTACTCATCACTGGAAAAGATGCTGTGGATTTGAGATGATTCCTACTCTCAACTAAGCAAAGGTTCACTGAGGACAGTGTCCCCTGTTCCATGTTGGCAATATGGTCAGAGAGATAACGCTTGTTTTATCCCTCCAGCGACAGCTGTGAAAACGCAATCATTCGAGTTTGAACTTTTCAAGGAGCCTTAAGGATCTCACACCGACAAGGCTGTATCTCTCCTTAAAGCGCAATGAATTATTGAAGTGTACAACTGAGAAAAGCATCTCGACCAATCATGGCCAGCCAAACAGGAAGCTCTGTTAAATGTCAAGTCTGAGCAAAAGTCAGAATCTTTTTCCCGCTCTTGAGTCATTTGCCGAGATTGGTGAAGTGCTTCACACACCCAGCGCAGGCTGTTTCACTAAGAGGACATTACATCAGTGAAATGGGGAAACTTGGGGTGAAGTGAAGTTTTAAAAGGGCTGTCAGAGAGTCGACTCATTCTTTTTTCTTTTTTCCTTTTTCCTCTAGGAGTACACGATTGATGTGTTCTTTCGGCAAAGTTGGCGGGATGAGAGGCTGAAGTTTGATGGGCCTATGCAAGTCCTTCCACTTAACAACTTGCTTGCCAGCAAGATCTGGACTCCTGATACCTTCTTCCACAATGGGAAGAAGTCAGTAGCCCACAATATGACTACACCTAATAAACTTCTGCGACTGGTAGACAATGGAACTCTTCTCTACACAATGAGGTATGACTTCAACTCTTGTTAGTCTCTGTAAAGGCCTTGATGCATGTTGAACAACTTCATAGTTTCCACATCCAGTCTACAATGGAATCAAGTGGTGACTTTGGGTGTTTGCAGTTTAGACTGTCCCGTTGATTATAATGAGAGCAATCAAATTTTATTACGCCACTCACTTGCAACCTATGTATATGGGTTTCACACAACCAAATGGTGAACTTACAGTGCATCCGGAAAGTGTTCACAGCGCTTCACTTTTTCCACATTTTATGTTACAGCCTTATTCCAAAATGGATTAAATTCATTATTTTCCTCAAAATTCTACAAACAATACACCATAATCACAACGTGAAAGAAGTTTGTTTGAAATCTTTGCAAATTTATTAAAAATAAAAAACAAAACAAAAATTGCATGTACAAAAGTATTCACAGCTTTTGCTCAATAATTTGTTGAAGCACTTTTGGTACCAATAACAGCCTTTTTGAGGCTTTTTGAGTATGATGCTACAAGCTTGGCACACCTATTTTTGGGCAGTTTCTCCCATTCTTCTTTGCAGGACCTCTCGAGCTCCATCAGGTTTGATGGGGAGCATCTGTTCACAGCCATTTTCAGATTTCTCCAGAGATGTTCAATCGGGTTCAAGTCTGGGCTCTGGCTGGGCCACTCAAGGACATTCATGAGTTTTCCCGTAGCTACTCCTTTGTTATCTTGGCTTAGGGTGTGCTTTGGGTCGTTGTCCTGTTGGAAGATGAACCTTCATACCAGTCTGAGGTCCAGAGCGCTCTGGAGGAGGTTTTCATCAAGGATGTATCTGTACATTGCTGCATTCATCTTTCCCTCAATCCTGTCTTCCAGTCTCACAGTTTTTGACGCTGAAAAACATCCCCACAGCATGATGCTGCCACCACCATGCTTCACTGTAGGGATGGTATTGGCCAGGTGATGAGCAGTGCCTGGTTTCCTCCAGACATGACGCTTGCCATTCAGGCCAAAGAGTTAATTTTTTGTTTCCTCAGACCAGAGAATTTTGTTTCTCATGGTTTGAGAGTCCTTCAGGTGCCTTTTGGCAAACTCCAGGCGGGCTGTCATGTGCCTTTTACTGAGGAGTATGGCCACTCTACCATACAGGCCTGATTGGTGGAGTCCTACTGAGAAGGTTGTTATTCTGGAAGGTTCTGCTCTATCCACAGACACACACTGGAGCACCATCAGGTTCTTGGTCACCTCCCTGACTAAGGCCCTTCTCCCCAGATCGCTCAGTTTGCCCAGGTGGCCAGCTCTAGGAAGAGTCCTGGTGGTTCCAAACTTCTTCCATTTACGGATTGTGGAGGCCAGTGTGCTCATTAGGACCTTCAGTGCTGCATACATTTTTCTGTACCCTTCCACAGATTTGTGCCTTGATACAATGCTGTCTCGGAGGTCTACAGACAATTCCTTGGACTTCATGGCTTGGTTTGTGCTCTGACATACACTGTTAACTGTGGGACCTTATATAGACAGATGTGTGCCTTTTCAAATCATGTCCAATGAACTGAATTTACCACAGGTGGTTATAGAAATATACTATATAGAAGTTATAGAAATATCTCAAGGATGATCAGTGGAAACAGGATGCACCTGAGCTCAATTTTGAGTGTCATGGCAAAGGCCGTGAATACTTATGTATATGTGATTTTTCATTTTATACATCTGCAAAGATTTCAAACAAACTTATTTCATGTTGTCATTATGGGGTATTGTTTGTAAAATATTGAGGAAAATTATGAATTTAATAAATTTTGGAATAAGGCTGTGACATAACAAAATGTGGAAAAAGTGAAGTGCTGTGAATACTTTCCAGAAGCACTGTATGCATTATACAAGCATTCTGTTCTCTGGCTTCTTAAATCAATGCTTTGGGGGGATTTGATTTTGAATTCAGGCGGACAGCATGTTGTCAAACTGAAAACAAATCCTGCCTGACTTCTCCAGCCCTTTCAGATGAGCTGGCAGATATAGACTAATGCCCTCTTATCGATGGAGGACTCCGGATGAACGGGACGATGGGGAGCTGGCCAGCCTGTGACCCAAACACCCCAAGTGCTTGATGAATGAGTCAGAGAATTGAATTGTGACTAGCTTGGCCAGGAGCTGTCCAGAGCAATGTGTTCAGCTGCCATAGACAGAGTAGTCCAATTCCACCAGCCATTTCAACACAGCACCTGGGCTGCTCATGCACAGTCACAATGAGAGATTGGTCATCTGTATCTCCGAGTTAGGATTGCTTTTATCTTTTCAAAACTTTAACCTTATCCCAAATGTTATAAATGGCCATCAACCTACAGGAAAAAGGTACTATATCATCATATTACTGCTAATTTATCAGACCGCCATAACCTTGAGGTTTCCCATAGCAAAAAGAAAAGGCTTACTCTTGAATGTATGACAAATGGCGATTCTTGAAGCGCTGCAGAAATGATTGTGAGAAGCCACTATATGCTTGAAAAGATTCCCAAATCGATGCTAGATGTTGATCTGCACCCCACTGAACCGTATGCAATTTATTAAAGTAGAGAAGTTTTTGCTGACTCTGCTGTGTTCAGTTTAACGGTAACACGCCTGATGCATTAAACATACATGAATCTCACATTTGCAGTACGTACATAGGTTAAAAATATTCATGAAATCATTTTACCCTACAGGAAGAGACTGCTCTTGCCAGAAAGGCAATAATGTAGAACAGTGACATTTAGCTAATTCATCATGTGCAATAGTCTGGATACACTGCATTTTAACTGTGCAAGATACAGTACAGTGTCAAAAACATAGTTTTCCAGTGATTTAAAGATTATTTTCTTGTGACAAGTTAATATTTTTTTTTTTTAGCACTTTTTTCACTCACATAAGGCGTTAAACCTCAGCAAAAACTAACTGAATCACTTATTCACCCAATCCCCGGTCTGTCATCTCAAGCATTTGAATTACACGATACATAAGCCTTAATCAGAGCTTTAAATCTAAGCAGAGTTTTAAATTCATAATAGTGCTTGTCCACAGGGATTGTGCTGATAATGAAGGTAGCACATGAAATAGGCCCTATGTGGTGGCACACTATATATACTGTAGTACTAGAAGGGGGTGTCAATCTGCTCTCTTCTAGGCCCTGTCTCATATGAATTCATTTAATATGGCTTCACTGCTCCCCAGGCTAAGAATAACATTTGAATTTGGATGCTTTAATGAAGGCTTGTCACTCTCATTGTGTTTGCCCATGGGGATGGCGTGTTGTAGAGAAGTTGTTAGCTAGAGCTCCCAGGGACAAGAAAGTTGATGTTTCCGGACCATTATAGGCAAGGGCATAATTGCATTGTATAAGTGCATGGTTTATTTGCCAATGTCCCACATGCTTTTTCAGAATTTCTCAGAGGCTAACAATGAGGTATTTGGTGCCTAAATCTTTAGAGATCATAATTGTCTCTGATTATCTTTTGCATAATTTTTAGAGTTTGGGTCAAAACGTTGTTTCTTTTTAAATAAATATTTGGGAGAAGCAGTGACAGTATGCAGATTCTTGGTGACTTCGAGTTAAATTTAATCTAGCACCTGCAAAAAGTTTGTTGGATGTGCGCACAATTCTTCTTTGAATAATTTTTAGAGTTACCACCAAATTCAGTCATACTCTTTGCTTCACTCAGTAAGTTAGCACCTCTCAACCTTTTTTAGGCCTTTTGAGGCAGTAGTAACACTCAGGTACAAGACTTCCAGCCTTTCCACTTTTTCACCACATTGTAACAATAAATATGCTGTCCTTGTCCCTTATGTGTTGTCATAACATAGCACCGTGCATCACCTGTAGCACTTGCTAATACAATATTTTGAAAAGTGGAGGTTTTACAACACAGGTTTTAAATGTGCTATCTCTACTGGTTATTGTAGCACATTTTAAAGCATTTGTGTTGAGTTAAATAGAAAAAGCAAGAGAATCTAAATTATTGATCATGGTTTATCCCCTTCTTGCTGCAGCAAGTCTGTTGTGGGCTCTTTGTCGTGATAGTCTTTTCGAGTGAAGTCAGTGTTTTTATATACACATTCTACAGTGTGTTTTCATGCATTAAAGAAGAGTCTGTCCAAGGTCAGGCTATAGAAAATGTGACAAAGACTGCTGCTCAGTGGCTTAAAGTGTAAGTTTGCTGATTTTCAACCTGCTTTGTATTGTTACATGTCGGTAAACAAGCATGTTTACTCTTTCTCCATATTACCTGGACCAAGAAATTCATGATGCAAAAAACATCATTCTGTGGACCTTTGACAGCTCCGGGGCTTTTGTGAAAAGTACAGATTGTACTTCTGCATTTTTGTATCATCGCTCATGAACAATTGGATTGACAAAAGGTTATTGACAAAACAGTAATTGTAAAAGTAGGTTTATCACTGAAATTTGTATCGTGATTTGTCTACTTCTTTAAACAACATGGTTAAAATTCCATAGTATGCCATAGTATTGTTATGGTAAAAATATTTTGGCAACAGCCTTCTTACCTTTACATGACAGGGTTTTGCTTTGGGAGGTTGGGCAGAAGGTGCTCCCCCTCCCTTTTTTTCCTAATTAACTGATGGAACATTTCTTTTCATTTGTTCCCCTCTGTTTTTTGTTTTTTTTCCTGCTACACATTTACTCTTTGAATTCCTGCACCCAGGCACAATACAAGTCGACATTGAGATTAAAAGTTTGCTAAGAAGTATTTTCTACTCAAGCAAAAAGGCTGTATTTGACTTTAGTAAAGCCTATCCAATAGGATCAGATTGGGAGTGGCATACTAGATGTTCTGACAAAATATAATTTCAATGATGAATCAGCATTTTTGAACAAATCTCTTGACTGAATGATTCAATGACAAATACATTTTTTAACAGATACTTGTTGCAACCTAGTATCGTAACAAAGTAATTGATACAATCTTTATTTTAAGCACCAAGTTTAAGCGCAGACAGGTTTATATCTTTAAACAGCTTTCCTGTAGGTCAAACAATAAGAGCGTGGCGTTAGCAACGCCAAGGTCATGGGTTTGATTCCCAGGGAAAGCAAATTATAAACTTTTATCCCAGTACTTATGTGATCATTTAAATATTTGAAACAGAAATAATACTGTGTGGTTGAAAAGACTGTTTGTGAAGCTGTTTCATAACCTATACATGACAACTGCTCTCTCTGGGTCAGTGGCAGCACCAACACAGATTTGAATATTCTGGTGTAACTTTGGTAGGCTCTAGTGAGGTTTAATAGATATAGGCGAATTGCTGTCATTTAGGAATAAGCTTGGGTGTTTGAATCTATTAGCAATTATTTGTGCAGCTCTAATAGGCAGCAAATATTTTTGAAAGCCCATTTTTCCAGTGGTGAATTACCCTTTTAAATATTCCGATTTAGGGATGAAACGGTATGAAAATTTCATATCACGATTATAGTGACCCAAATTATCACGATTATCAATATTGTCACTGTTTTGTTCAAATGAGATGAAAGTGTTCAAAAAGAACATCCACACACTGAAACCATTTCAACAAGTTTTATACTTGATCAACAAACAACAAATAAAACAGCATCTCTATGTACTTTAAGCAAGATTCTATTCTGTGGCATTTCCTTCCTTAATGACTGTTGTCAATAGCAATGCATTATAACAGTGCACATCTATGCATAACAACGGGTGCGCTTTTTCGTTTCATTCAAATGCTGCTTGCAACTTGAAAATTAAATCAGAGGAATTTACTATTAATACTACTATAATTATTACTATAACTTCTTGTGAACATCTTGTCTGGACGATTGTTTTGTACGCTGTACAAAATGGATTATAAACAGGTAAGATTTAAAAGATTAATCTCAATTCAATATGTCCCTGTAATTACTGATGTGGTAAAGAAAATCTGTGTAATTAGTGTACATTGAATATACATTATTATCCCTTAAATGTCACCCTAGTCTTGTCTGAACGTGTTCGCTTGTCTTTGGCTCAAGCTTCACGTTATTATTTCCTAGATGTAGTTTTAGTATTGAGGTCAAAGTCCACTTGCCTTGTGTTCGCAGATTTGAAGTGTTTCCTCTTACTGAAGTGACTTCATTTTTGCATGTTCTGCAGACAGGGTGACCATCCTTGATTAAGTTTCCCTCAGGACTTTTGTAAAAGCCAAAATATGACCACACCTCAGATTTGGAAGGCTGAAACATCTTCTGAGCGCTGTCACTGCCTTCTGCCATTTTTTCTCATTCAGAAAACGCTGCGCGCTGCGCCTGCGTCAGACTGATGCTGACTGGACAGGATTTACAGCGAGTTTTCAAAATCGTGATAATCAAACGTGGTTTTAATGATAATTCAATTTTAAATGATATTACTAACCGTCAGTACATTTTACCGTGGTTTATCGTGAAACCGGTAATCGTTCCATCCCTATGCAGATTCAAGGAGTTTTACTGCATTGTTAAATAAATAAGTAAATAAGAAACCTCACAAAAACATTAATAAAATATATATTAATAAACATTAATGAAATATATATAGAATGGTTGTTTCTCTTGCAGAAGTTACCACCACAATTCTAGGATGTTGCGAGTGGTTGCAATGGCACTGCGATGCAGTTGCTATGGTATTATGAGTGTTTTCTTATTTCTGTGTGACTGCTACATGCACATATAGAAACAATAATTTGATCCACTTTAGATTCAACTGTCTGTGTGTTTTGTCTGAAACCAGTGACATCAGTTATATTCAGATATGCCAGATTGCCAAATTGAGTAAGGACCATAAAATCAAAATGACTAGTGAAATCAACAGGAATTACCTTGTATTAAAGAGTGTCACAATAAATGCTAACACAACAGCTTTTCTGACATTCAGCAGGGGTGCCTTGGCTAGTAGTTTAATATGTTATGATATACTGAGACTATATGGTAAAGCTGTATGAATGATTGTTAAACATTCAGTATTGATCTGTATTCAGTAAGTAATGGGTACAGAGTTGTATGAGCACAGGGAGCAAACCACACACAGATCAAAGTAGTATGATAAAGGGATCAATATTTACTATATGAAGTTTAAAAGTATTTGCACTTTATGAAGTTTGTAAAGAGCAAATATTTCCAACAATAGTGTTACTATGATAAGGCCATTCAGTTTGAATTAAAACAGCAACATCACAGCATTAATACAGCACAGCACTATTTTAGCATGTTTAGCACCTGGTTTGAATAGACTGTAGATGATGCAGGTTTCAAACTATAACTGTTCTACACAGGTGCAAATATTTAAATAATCAATGGTTATTTAACTATTCTCAATCCAATGACTTTCACATGTAAAATAAATAAATCTCACCTCTGCTGACAAGATTTCCAGTACTTTATATCAAACAAACTTCCTCTGACTTTGGAAAGCACATATTACTACTGTGACTGTTCCAGTGTCCTGGAGGGATAATGGAATGTTGCATGTCTGTTTGCTTTAGAGTTAGTAACACTGAAATGCCAGCAGTGCTCTTTAATCTTTTAATTCAGTAAATGAGTTGTTAATTGAAACATGGGGTTTTTGCAGCTGTTTTGGCCCAGAGCATTCTGTTCCGGTGATCATAAACGACTGTGGAGCATGGTAAATGAGAATCAAATAGATTTTAAACTGTTAAATTTATACTAAAACTTCATAACCTTCCTTCCCACCCATTGCGCTCCATGGCCATGAATAAGATGGAATTGCAACACATTGCAGTCTGGGGCAATTTAGAGAGGTTGTATTCTATCCTTTTGTAGTTTTTTTTTTTTTTTTTTTTTTTTTTTTTTTTAAAGTCATAATTTAATTATACATCTCTGACTTAGAATTTAACAGCATGTTTTTGCTATTGCAAATCCTATATGTAAATTATATCTCTTATGACTGGTTAATTTCATTTCATTAAGACCACATGCATTATTCACACTGTCTGCTGTTCATTGGGGTGGGTCAAGTTGTTAAGTTGTATATTGAATAGAGGTTGAATGTGGGCAGTCATAAATAGTCTAGGCCAAGAGTTTTCAAACTGGGACACCCAAGAGTCCACAAGGGGGTCCATGGAAAAAGTTTTACAAAATGTATTTTTAAATCTGTAAAGGCACTGCTATCTTAAGATGAATTTGATCAATTTAACTTTAAAATAAGTCAATTAACAATGTTTACTGCATGACATGAGGTGTCAGCTCTACCACTTGCATTTTTTTCCTGATAACAATGGAAACAACTTAAAATACAATTTTTTTTTGTTCATACAGATTAGAGTAATACTGCATTTGAAACTGTAAAAGGTCTTTATTTGTGTAATACCAACAAAACGTGCTTTTGTAAAATAAAGAAAACAAACAGGATACGCTTTCTGCCGTCTTGGTCTCCGTGAATTGAAGCTAACCGAAACCAGTCTATAGGCTACTTGAATCATAGACATGAGAAATATATCTATAGAAAGCTTGAAATGCCTACTTTTAAATGAACCAATTCAAATAGAAAACAAATACTCTCTAATTATGTAATCCATATAAAAGGTGCATTTCTCTCTCTAGGTGCATCCACTATACTATGAAGATGGCAGGTCAGCATCTTCAATGCTGACCTCATCTTTGCAGCCAACACTGACTCAGAAAACACTAGTTTATTAATGCATAATCTACATGACTCCTTGCTATTTTTTCCAACACATTCATTTTGCCGGTGCTTTGCAGCAAGCTTTATGCGCGCACGGAATAGGCTATATATTACGCCTATCTATCTATATATATATATATATATATATATATATATATATATATATATATATATATATATATATATACACACACACACTCACCTAAAGGATTATTAGGAACACCATACTAATACTGTGTTTGACCCCCTTCGCCTTCAGAACTGCCTTAATTCTACGTGGCATTGATTCAACAAGGTGCTGAAAGCATTCTTTAGAAATGTTGGCCCACAGGACACTTTTGACTCTTGACCAGGACCACACCCCTAAATGCATTGAAGCAACTGCCATGTGATTGGTTGATTAGATAATTGCATTAATGACAAATTGAACAGGTGTTCCTAATAATCCTTTAGATGAGTGTATATATATACACTCACCTAAAGGATTATTAGGAACACCATACTAATACTGTGTTTGACCCCCTTTCGCATTCAGAACTGCCTTAGTTCTACGTGGCATTGATTCAACAAGGTGCTGAAAGCATTCTTTAGAAATGTTGGCCCATATTGATAGGATAGCATCTTGCAGTTGATGGAGATTTGTAGGATGCACATCCAGGGGACGAATCTCCTGTTCCACCACATCCCAAAGATGCTCTATTGGGTTGAGATCTGGTGACTGTGGGGGCCATTTTAGTACAGTGAACTCATTGTCATGTTTAAGAAACCAATTTGAAATGATTCGAGCTTTGTGACATGGTGCATTATCCTGCTGTAAGTAGCCATCAGAGAATGGGTACATAGTGGTCATAAAGGGATGGACATGGTCAGAAACAATGCTCAGGTAGGCCGTGGCATTTAAACGATGCCCAATTGGCACTAAGGGGCCTAAAGTGTGCCAAGAAAACATCCCCCACACCATTCATGGATCCATGTTCTCATTCTGTTTACGCCAAATTCTGACTCTACCATCTGAATGTCTCAACAGAAATCAAGACTCATCAGACTAGGCAACATTTTTCCAGTCTTCAACTGTCCAATTTTGGTGAGCTTGTGCAAATTGTAGCCTCTTTTTCCTATTTGTAGTGGAGATGAGTGGTACCCGGTGGGGTCTTCTGCTGTTGTAGCCCATCCGCCTCAAGGTTGTGCATGTTGTGGCTTCACAAATGCTTTGCTGCATACCTCGGTTGTAACGAGTGGTTATTTCAGTCAAAGTTGCTCTTCTATCAGCTTGAATCAGTCGGCCCATTCTCTTCTGACCTCTAGCATCAACAAGGCATTTTCGCCCACAGGACTGCTGCATACTGGATGTTTTTTCCCTTTTCACACCATTCTTTGTAAACCCTAGAAATGGTTGTGTGTGAAAATCCCAGTAACTGAGCAGATTGTGAAATACTCAGACCGGCCCGTCTGGCACCAACAACCATGCCACGCTCAAAATTGCTTAAATCACCTTTCTTTCCTATTCTGACATTCAGTTTGGAGTTAAGGAGATTGTCTTTACCAGGACCACACCCCTAAATGCATTGACGCAACTGCCATGTGATTGGTTGATTAGATAATTGCATTAATGAGAAATTAAAAAGGTGTTCCTAATAATCCTTTAGGTGAGTGTATATATATATTTGAGTGGCCCTGTTCAGAGAACCGAATATGGCCCTACCCTTTGCATCCAATTTAAAAAATAAAGAAAATAATAATTCATACTATACTACTATACTAAATGCATACTACACACACACAAATAAATATATATATATATATATATATATATATATATATATATATATATATATATATATATATATATATATATATTTTTTATATTTTATAATTTATTTTTATTTTTTTATTTTTTAGTTTCTTTCATTTTTAGGAAAATCTAGTAATTGTTGGAGATAATAGTGCAGCCATAATAGCCTATCAAAAGATTTGTGTTTTCATTTAATTGTGGTATGTGCAGCCGTAGGCTCTTCTCTTGGACAGAAAACAGGAATATGTGGCAGGAAAATCAATATGCCAAGACACAAAAAAGAACAAGCAAGTGATTGTTGTTTTGTTTTCTGAGACAGACAGTCTGGCACAATCTCATTAAATCTGGGGCCAACATTGCACTTGTGATGATGTGCCGACCTCCAACATGCCATTGAACACAGTTATTTTTTCCTGGAATGGCAGTGCAAGGTTAAACATTGACTGAGAGACAACTTGAGGTTACTCATTCATTGTCTATGCTGTCTGTTCTGAACTTGTGGTAGTAATATTGAATAACAAATCCAAATAAGCCTTCCTCCTCAGCTCATTGGGTGAATATCATGAAAACAGCCAAGCAGTGTAAATAAATAAATAAATTTGTAATTGTTACTGTAATTTTTATTACAGTAAAACAAAATCAAACCTCTCTCCCTAATAGCCTACTTACTCCCTAACACATTACTGCAAACAGTATTTTTTTATAAAGTTTATATATATATTGTAGCGCACTACTACGGGAAAAGAGGAGAACAGACACGTAATGCAGTGAAGTGTCACCCCGGAAGGTGTCTTTTAATTCTTTAAAGCAGTGAACAAACTCAAACTTTTGGTGCGAACAAACTCAGTCTCTGATTTGTGTAGGTGAAGTGTTTGGTATTGTGGTCTTGGTAAGTGCAATTCCTCCTTGTCCAGTGAAGAGACGAGAGTTAGGCCAACTTGCTGGGTAATCCACACTCACTCTGCAAAGTCAATCACTCTCTGAGGAAACCAAGAACACAGGGTTAGAAGCACACTCTGTGAGAGTCCATACGGCTCCCCTTTCCTCTTGTTTCCAGCCGTTTATATCTCCCTCTGGATGATTGTCTCCTTGTTGTCAGCTGGGATCGCCAGGTGTACCCACTGATTAGTGTTGCCAGTGGTGATGAGTGGGGCGGAAGCAATATCTCGTCACTATATATATATATATATATATATATATATATATATATACACACATACACACACACACACCTAAAGGATTATTAGGAACACTATACTAATACTGTGTTTGACCCCCTTTCGCCTTCAGAACTGCCTTACTTCTACGTTGCATTGATTCAACAAGGTGCTGAAAGCATTCTTTAGAAATGTTGGCCCATATTGATAGGATAGCATCTTGCAGTTGTTGGAGATTTGTGGGATGCACATCCAGGGCACAAAACTCCCGTTCCACCACATCCCAAAGATGCTCTATTAGGTTGAGATCTGGTGACTGTGGGGGCCATTTTAGTACAGTGAACTCATTGTCATGTTCAAGAAACCAATTTGAAATGATTCGAGCTTTGTGACATGGTGCATTATCCTGCTGGAAGTAGCCATCAGAGAATGGGTACATGGTGGTCATAAAGGGATGGACATGGTCAGAAACAATGCTCAGGTAGGCTGTGGCATTTAAACGATGCCCAATTGGCACTAAGGGGCCTAAAGTGTGCCAAGAAAAGATCCCCCACACCATTACACCACCACCACCAGCTTGCACAGTGGTAACAAGGCATGATGGATCCATGTTCTCATTCTGTTTACGCCAAATTCTGACTCTACCATCTGAATGTCTCAACAGAAATCGAGACTCATCAGACCAGGCAACATTTTTCCAGTCTTCAACTGTCCAATTTTGGTGAGCTTGTGCAAATTGTAGCCTCTTTTTCCTATTTGTAGTGGAGATGAGTGGTACCCGGTGGGGTCTTCTGCTGTTGTAGCCCATCCGCCTCAAGGTTGTGCGTGGCCTCAAGACTTCACAAATGCTTTGCTGCATACATTTCAGTCAAAGTTGCTCATTCTCTTCTGACCTCTAGCATCAACAAGGCTTTTTCGCCCACAGGACTGCCGCATACTGGATGTTTTTCCCACTTCACACCATTCTTTGTAAACCCTAGAAATGGTTGTGCGTGAAAATCCCAGTAACTGAGCAGATTGTGAAATACTGGCCCGTCTGGCACCAACAACCATGCTACGCTCAAAATTGCTTAAATCACCTTTCTTTCCCATTCTGACATTCAGTTTGGAGTTCAGGAGATTGTCTTGACCAGGACCACACCCCTAAATGCATTGAAGCAACTGCCATGTGATTGGTTGATAGATAATTGCATTAATGAGAAATATATATATATATATATATATATATATATATATATATATATATATATATATATATTTCTAATTAATGCAATAATATATATATATATATATATATATATATATATATATATATATATATATATATATATATATATTATTTTTTATTTTATTTTAAAATAAATTGTCTGGACAGGATGCTTTTCATTACTGTAAAATAAACCTTATTTTTTTCTTCTGATTGTAGGTGAAATCAACATACAGGCTCATGTAAAAACGTGCTTCTACCTAGATTTTTCCAAACTTGAAAAACATAGAATCATTAGAATCATAGAATCAGTTTCTTGCTGAAATTAATACCAGTGGCAGTAAAACAACAACTTTTCACACAAATTATGATTCAGGGTCAGATTACTTATTAATAAAAACATATTTGTGTACCGTTTCTTTAGTAGTATACTATTTTAACAGCACACACTCACACACCAGATTGTAGAGATTTATTGAAAAAACGGGTAAGTATACCACAGAACAAGAACTCAGGTAACAAAGTCTCTTTCAAACCCACAGGTTAGAAAGATCCATAAATCACAGGCACATGCAAGTAAAGCAGTCAAGTATCCAACTCAAAGTTCACACAAACATTTATCTCATTAAACCAAGTTAAATTGGGAATCAAAAGCTCATTGAGCATACAGGCAAGTCCTCTTCACTGGAGAAAAGCAGAAGGCAAGTCCATGACACATCACATCAACATAAAGACCAGACAAAGACTGTGTCAGCATTAAGCTTAAGAAGGAGTCCAAACAAGTGGTTAACAAGCTGCAAGTGATCATGATCAGTATACTGGTGAGTGTGAGAGTGTGGCGGTGTCCGGAATCACCCCCTATATCCTCATTCACTATTACCTACATTAGCCCAATAATATAGTTCACTTGAGTGAATGAATAGCGAATATAGTGAATGAGGGCTGCCACTTTTGCATAGTTTGTGCTTGCTGTTTAATAATCATTTGAAATTTAGCAAACTGGCAGCTTCAGTAGTAAGATGAAAAGATTAATCTTAATGGAAACTAACATGTATAAACCTTAATTAAGCAATTTAATAATCAATTAAAAAGGAATGTATACCTCTATGATATTATGCTGGATGCCTGGATAGATGATTCAGCAGCAGGCAACATCTTATGGTCAGACATGGTAAATTATAGGAGTAGTTCACTTACCCCATGATTTACTCACCCTCATGTCATCCTAGGTGTATATGACTTTCTTCTTTCTTATGAAAACAATCACTAAATATCCTGATGCTTCCAAGCTTTAAAATGGCAGTGACGGGGTCCATTGAGTTTGAAGCTCAAAAAAGTGCATCCATCATAAACATGCTCCACACGGCTCCGGTGGGTTAATAAGGTCTTCTGAAGCTAATTGATTGGGTTTTGTAAGAAAAATATCCATGTTTAAAACTTTATAAAGTAAAATATCTAGCCAGACAGAAAGTGTAATGCCTTTCGCATTTCAAAATGCTTGCGCTACGTTCTAGTGATATGACGCGCCAGTTACGCTTTTTTCGTAAGTTGAATACAGAAGGTGATCTGCCGGATGCTAGATCTTTTACTTGATAAAGTTTTAAATATGGATATTTTTCTTACAAAACCCCATCGATTCGCTTCAGAAGGCCTTTATCAACCCCCCGGAGCCATGGATTATGGATTACCCCATACGTTTATTATGATTTTTATTATTATTGATTTTATTATTATTAGATGGATGTGTTTTTTTAAGTGTCAAACTCGTTCACTGCCATTATAAAGCTTGGAAGCGTCACAATATTTATTAATATAACTCCGATTGTGTTATATTAATAAAAATAGAAAGAAGAAAGTCATATACACCTAGGATGGCTTGAGGGTGAATAAATTATAGGGTAATTTTAATTTTAAAATGAACTACTTTAATTCGGGACAAGACTCTTGCAGTGCATTATGGGTATTCTCTAGTTGTTGAGTGTGCATCGGTTGTACACTTGTTATTACGGTGCATTGTAGGATTGAATGAGTGCACTTGATAACATCCACTATGGTTTTGGACAACACTACAAATGGCTGTCCCCTCAGATGCATGTTGACTGAAAGTGTATAAACAGATAGTGCCCTATTTAGGTGTATGGGGGGTGATTTTGGACAGCCCATGTCAGAGTGCAGGCAGAGTCATGTGACAACTACAACCCCTGGCAAAAATTATGGAATCACCACACTTAGAGGATATTCGCCCAGCTTTTTTACTTAATAGCAAACAAACTAATCACAGATATGACACAACAAATCTTTGTGTTCAGTAGCTTAACATTCTGGCTTCATGAAACATACTTCAAAAAAGTCACTGACACTTTATATATTAATGGCATGTCTTTTTCCAGATCAAGTAGAGGAAAAAAGTATGGAATCATCTTTTAATTTCCATTTCTAAAACAAATACCAGGGCAAGTCTAAAAATGCCAATTAGTCAGCAGTTAAAAGGGAGTGCTTACACACCTTAACAAGCTGTTGGACTTGGCTAATTGAAAGGAAACATGGCCCCACCAAGAGAGTTGTCAGTTGAAACAATGGGAAGGATTGTAAAACTCCATCAGCAAGGAATTTCAACATGGAGTGTGGCCAAAGAAGTTGGTTGCTCCTGTCACGGACTCAGCCACGCCCTCTGCTCCAGACTCCCATGTTCCGCCCACTCGTTCCCAATCACCTGAGTACTGAGCACCCGCACCTGTTTCCCATCACTGAAGCCTTTATCACCAGCCCTCTCCCCTCACTCAGTGTCTGGTCTCAGCTCACGCTAGTCCGACTGTCCCGCTACTCTGCGCCTTCTGCAAGCCTTCGCTAGCTCTACTTCCGGGTTCTCCGAGATTCCACGCTCCCCAGTCCCTTTGTGTTGTCATCCGCCTTCGCCACTCCAGCTAAGCCTCGCACCTCCCCTGTGTTTTCACCAGTTCACTGTTTTCACTGCCTGACTCCAATAAACTTGTCACCGCTCACTAACCTCTGTGTCCTCCAGTCTGTCATGACAGAAGACCAGACCAGCAGTCAGGCCGAAGCAGTGGCTGGCGATCCCTCATCCCCGGCACCGCTTCCGCTCCCCGATCTCACCCAAGCCTTTCTCCATGCCATGCGTCTGGGATCTTCCTCGTTGACTGCCTCCGCCAGTCCCGTGGCCCGACCAGCGCCCTACGCTGGTGAGGCGGAGGAATGCAACGTGTTTTCTTTGCAATGTTCTCTTTACTTCAAATGCAGGCTCATCAATTCCCCACCGACCGCTCAAAAATAGCGTTTATCGCCACTCACCTCACCGGGCGAAGCGCCCAATGGGCCCGAGCCATCATGGAAGCCAACGGCCCCGTAACCCAATCCATCGACGCCTTCACACGACATTTCCGTGAGGTGTTCAGCCGATCTTCCGGACCCACTACCACACACGACCAACTGCTGAAACTCCAACAAGGTAACCAGTCACTCCACGACTATAACATCTACTTCCGCACCCTACTAGCAGTCTAACGTGCTGGATTGAACCCACAACTCCGAGTCGCCCTGGCCATTTATGACAACCATTCAGGATTAGAAAACTTCATACAGCAAGCCACCACAGTTTCACAAAACCTCGCAGCCAGCTCCAACCCGGTTCAACCGTTGCATTCCCCGCCTCCACCGAGGGAGTCAACCCCTCCAGCACCAGAGCCTATGCAAATCGACCATCACCGCTTAACTTCCACTGAAAGAGACCGACGTATGCGATTGCACCTCTGTCTCTACTGCGGGGGATCAGGCCACTACCGAGCCACCTGCCCGGTCCGACCCCCGCACCCAGCGGTGAGTACTATTCACACTGACCCGGTAATGTTGACCCTTCCTGCTACCACCGTTATGTTAACTACCCCGTTCGGTTCTGTTTCAGCGAAAGCCCTTATAGATTCTGGATCGGCAGGAAATTTCATCTCCTCCGAAATGCGCCTCAAGCTCCACGTCAAGATATCCCCCCTGTCCTCTTGGTATCGCGCACATTCCATCTTGGGAAAGCCGCTGGGTCAGAGGTGCATTCGCTACGTCACGGACCCCATCACGGTGCAGATCGGCTATCTTCATCGAGAGCAACTCTCCCTACTGGTGCTGGAGGGGTCTACTGCCGATATCGTCCTGGGACGCCCGTGGCTCGCTGCTCACTCACCCACCATGGATTGGTCTACTGGGGAGGTTCTACGATGGAGTGAGGACTGCAGGCAAAACTGCTTACTCCCCATTAAGAGAAACCCATCTCACAATTCTCTTCCCCTGGCCTCCGCATCCCTGGATGAACCCACGTCTGCTCCCAGTCAGGCCATTCCCGTTGAGTATTGGGCGTTCCAGGACGTGTTCTGTAAACGACGGCCACCGAACTTCCCCCTCATCGGCCATGGGACTGCGCGATAGACCTGCTGCCTGGGGCATCTCTTCCCAAAGGACGTATCTATCCCCTGTCCATCCCGGACCAACAGGCCATGGAGGAGTACATTTAAGGAGGCCCACGACCAAGGAGTCATTCAGCCTTCCAACTCCCCTGCCGCTTCTAGCTTTTTCTTTGTGGGCAAGAAGGACGGGGGCTTGAGACCGTGTATTGACTACCGGAAGCTCAACGATCAGACGGTCAAGATCCGATACCCGCTTCCCCTGGTTCCCGCCGCTCTGGAACAGCTGCGGGGAGCTCGCTGCTTCACCAAGATGGACCTGCGCAGCGCCTATAACCTTATCCGGATCAGAGAGGGCGACGAGTGGAAGACTGCTTTCATCACCCTTGCAGGACACTACGAGTATAGGGTTATGCCGTTTGGATTGTGCAACACCCCCGCAATCTTCCAAGGTTTTATGAACGAAATCCTCCGAGATTTCCTCAACAGATTTGTAATCGTCTACATCGACGATATCCTGGTGTACTCCCATAACCTGACCGACCACCATCATCACGCTTGCAGGTCCTCCAACGACTCAGAGAACACCAACTGTACTTGAAACTGGAAAAATGCAAGTTCCACCGCAGCTCCACCCAGTTCCTGGGGTACATCGTGGACCAGAGCGGCATCCAGATGGACCAGGGGAAGGTCCGAGCAGTGCGGAGTTGGCCCCAACCTACCACAGTCAAGGAGCTGCAACGCTTCCTGGGGTTCGCTAATTTTTATCGCCGGTTCATTCGACAATTCAGCACCATAGCAGCACCCCTCTCCGCACTGCTCCGAGGTAATCCCAAGTCCCTGTCCTGGACCCCTGAAGCCCTACAGGCATACCGGCAACTCAAGGAAGCCTTCTGTACGGCTCCTACCTCGTTCATCCTGATCCTGAGATCCCATTCGTCGTGGAAGTGGACGCTTCGAATGTGGGGGTAGGAGCCGTACTGTCCCAGCGGCAGGGTGAGCCTCCACGACTCCATCCATGTGCCTTCTTTTCCAAGAAGCTGTCCCCGGCGGGGCGGAACGGAACTACGACATCGGGAATCGTGAGTTGCTTGCCATCAAACTGGCGTTGGAGGAGTGGCGGCATTGGCTGGAGGAGCCAAACACCCGTTCCAGGTGATCACCGACCATCGAAACCTGGAATACCTGCGAGAGGCCAGGAGGCTCAACCCACGACAGGCTAGATGGGCCTTGTTTTTCACCCGCTTCGACTTCTCTGTCACCTACCGTCCCGGAGAGAAGAATTTCAAGGCAGACGCTCTCTCACGCCAGTTTCTACCCGACCACTCCATTGCCCCTCCTGAACCCATCCTCCCTTCGGCCGTTATCATCAGCCCCATCCAGTGGGCCGTAGACCAACGTATTGCCGAGGCAACTCACGATGACCCAGTTCCGCCGGGGTGTCCTGAGGGACGGACCTATGTTCCGGCGACTCTCCGACCGTCCCTCATGGACCAGGCACACTCCTCTCCGGGCTCTGGACACCCAGGCAGCCAGCGTACCCTCTCGCTCATTCAAGGTCGTTACTGGTGGCCCAGTATGGCTCAGGACGTCTCCCGCTTCATTCGAGGATGCTCAGTCTGCGCCACCACCAACACTCCCCGTCACCTCCCAGAAGGCAAGCTGGTCCCCTTACCCATTCCACGCCGTCCCTGGTCCCACCTTGGTATCGACTTCCTCACCAATCTTCCTCCCTCCGATGGTCACACCTGCATCCTGGTAGTAGTCGACCAGTTCTCCAAGGGTTGCAAACTCATTCCCCTGTCAGGACTCCCCACGGCGCTGGAAACAGCGGAGGCCTTATTCCACCACGTCTTCCGACACTTTGGCCTCCCCTCAGTTCATCTCACGTGTATGGAAATCCTTCTTTTCACTCCTGGGCGTCACCGTCAGTCTCACCTCCGGATATCACCCCCAATCCAACGGCCAGACTGAGCGTAAGATACAGGAGATCGGGAGGTACCTCCGCGCCTACTGTGGCCGCCACCAGGACAGCTGGAACCGCTTCCTTCCGTGGGCTGAATATGCTCAGAACTCACTTCGTCAGGAATCCACTCAGCTCACCCCGTTTCAATGTATCCTAGGTTTCCAACCCCCACTGTTCCCCTGGTCTGGAGAGCCCACGGATGTTCCAGCTGTCCACCACTGGTTTCAGGAGAGCGAGAGGGTGTGGGACTCAGCACACGTCCACCTGCAACGGGCAGTCCGTAGGCAGAAGAACCAGGCCGACCGTCGTCGCGGACCCACTCCTAGATACCACCCCGGCCAGATGGTGTGGCTCTCGACCCGCGACATTCGCCTACGGCTGCCCAGTCGCAAGCTGAGTCCCCGCTATATCGGTCCCTTCAAGATTCTGAGGCAGATCAACGAGGTCACCTACAGATTACAGTTACCCCCGCAATATCGTATTTCGCCTTCCTTTCACGTGTCCCTCCTCAAACCCTACACTGACCCTGTTCTCCCTTCCTCCACAGAGTCTGGGGCAGATGCAGTGCCTCCCCCTCCGGTGGACCCGGCGGACCAACACATCTACCGGGTTACCACCATTCTCGACTCCCGACGGCGAGGCAACGTCCTACAATATCTCATGGATTGGGAGGGATTCGGCCCCGAGGAACGCCGGCCTCGCTGTCGTCCGCCGCGGTCCTCTGGAGCTGCCCGTGAGGAGGGGGGTACTGTCACAGACTCAGCCACGCCCTCTGCTCCAGACTCCCACGTTCCGCCCACTCGTTCCCAATCACCTGAGTACTGAGCACCCGCACCTGTTTCCCATCACTGAAGCCTTTATCACCAGCCCTCTCCCCTCACTCAGTGTCTGGTCTCAGCTCACGCTAGTCCGACTGTCCCGCTACTCTGCGCCTTCTGCAAGCCTTCGCTAGCTCTACTTCCGGGTTCTCCGAGATTCCACGCTCCCCAGTCCCTTCGTGTTGTCATCCGCCTTCGCCACTCCAGCTAAGCCTCGCACCTCCCCTGTGTTTTCACCAGTTCACTGTTTTCACTGCCTGACTCCAATAAACTTGTCACCGCTCACTAACCTCTGTGTCCTCCAGTCTGTCATGACAGCTCCCAGTCAGCTGTGTCAAAAATATGGTGCAAGTATAAAATAAATGGGAAGGTTATAAAAAGGGAAACATACAGGCAGACCAAGGAAGACGTCAAAGCATCAGGATAGAAAACTCAAAGCAATATGCCTTGAAAATAGAAAATGCACAAGAAAACAAATGAAAAACAAATGGGCGCAAACAGGAGTCAATGTTTGTGACAGAACTGTCAGAAACCGGCTGAATGAAATGGGATTTACCTATAGAAAAGCCAAACGAAAACCAGCACTAACACTAAAACAGAAGAAAACAAGGTTACAGTGGGCTAAGGAGAAGCAATCATGAAGTGTGGATGATTGGATGAAAGTGATATTCAGTGATGAATCACAAATCTGCATTGGCCAAGGAGATGATGCTGAAACGTTTGTCTGGTGCCGTTCTAATGAAACATATAAAGATGACTGCCTGAAGAAAACAACCAAATTTCCCAACTCATTTATGATACGGGGTTGCATGACAGGTAAAGGACCAGGGGAGATGGCAATCATTACCGCAACAGTCAATGCACAGGTGTACATTGAAATTTTGGACACTTTTCTCATTCCATCCATAGAAAATGGCTTTGGTGATGGTGAAATCATTTTTCAGGATGACAATGCATCTTGTCACAGAGCTGAGAGTGTTAAAGCTTTTCTTCAGGAAAGGCATATCAACTCAATAGCATGGCCAGCAAACAGTCCGGATCTCAATCCAATTGAAAATTTATGGTGAAAAAAAAAAAAAAATGGTCCATGATAAGGCTCCATCCTGCAAAGCTGATCTGTCAACTGCTATTCGAGAAAGTTGGAACCAGATTGATGGGGAATATTGTTTTTCATTAGTGAAGTCCATTCCTCAAAGTATTCAGGCTGTCATAAAAGCCAGAGGAGAAGCAACAAAGTTCTAATTGTGATTTTTTTTTCTTTTTCTTTTCTTTCTTTTTTTTTTTTTTTTTTTGATGATTCCTCTATTTGATCTGGAAAAAGACATGCCATTAATATATAAAGTGTCAGTGACTTTTTTTGAAGTATGTTTCATGAAGCCAGAATATTAAGCAGTAATATTAAGCTAAAATAAACGGCTTTTGCAAATTTAAAATTGTTGCTTCAGCAAATGCATTTGTATGTCACATTTGCTTTTCTTGACACTATTGGTTAGATTTAGGGTAGTGTTTAGTGTAGTTGGTACATTATTTTAAAATGTGATTAAGCTTTTAGCACCACTCACTGGACATTTAATTTCCAAACTGCCAGATGAATGTGAAACTTACTAGATTCACATGCATTTGTTTCGGATAAAACTGAATGCACCTTTAGTGACACTCACTGGACATTTTACTTTGAAAGTGTCAAAACAATAAAATTATTTTGCAGAGCACAGGCACATTTTTACAATGAGTCTGGGTTGGCTGAAATATGACCCTGACATTTCTTTGTGAGATTCACCCACTTGCTTTTGCAGGGGTGGAAATGTAGGTTTTCTCAGCTGTGTCTTTAACATGCTGAAGTAAACAGCTGATAAGGAGGGGGAACAAATACACAAACATGCAGCACTGCATGAGAGAGCTCCATCCATTACAGTTGCAAGCTAAACTGACAAGGTGAGGAAACACAGGTGGCAGTCCTCCCATCCACTCTTTTCTGGTTGGCAATACATATGTTATTTATTGTGCCCCATGTCCAGTCACCTCCTACCCCCACCCAATACTGGATGAGTGATGATTAATTTAAGCTGTCATTTGAACAGTTGGAAGGATGAAGAGAGACAGTGGTGTATTTAAGTATTTAAGTGTGGCACTCATGTACAGAAACCCATGCTGGAGAGGAGGGATTAATTGCTGAGTGTAGGAAGGCTGATGCCAGATCGTGTTAATGTATAATCATCCAGACATTATTGCAAAATGAACACTGATCATCATCCCTGTATGAAATGGAGGGGTCCCTGAAGGGGTTTATTTTGCTATAATGACCAGCTGAGTGTACATCATCCCATTTATTACATTGCTACTCACCAAATAAATATGTAGACATGACATGTTTTGTTGATTTTATCATTTGACCTACTGTGTATATTATCTTAAAGGAAAAAAAATAGGCCAGAAACAATACAAACACTGCAACATTCTTATCATAATATTAAAACCAAAGTACTGAAGGTTAACTGAGACACAAGATGATGCCAGCCGTGGAGAAGCTGGTGCAGTAGGACCTCGGTGATGGACAGGCAAAACCCTGCTTTTCTATAAAATACATGCTCACTGCATTATTAAGTTCATATTATCTCAAGATGGCGTTGAGTATGGCTGCTGCGTTGCGAGCTCCGTCACAACATTGTAGTTTTTTGTTTGTTCTGTTCACAGTTCTTATGTTTTTTTGTCTCGGATGTTGTCTGCCTTATCGTGTACAACAGACAGTCACTTTTGGACATTGGTTCAGCAATTGCACATCCCGAAAACTGGACTTTCAATTCTTCAATGACGACCCGTTTACAAACATGGCAGCAGAGCCTTTTGTCTGGGCAGCCCGGCCACGGAAACGCAGCCGGAGAAGGGGAAGAAGGGCCTGTGTTCTCATCAGAGTAAGACATTGCGCAAATTCAAGATTCAAGATTCAAGAGTTTTATTTGTCACATACACAGTTATATACAGAATATACAACCGGCAGTGAAATGTAAACAGGTCCGCTCCATGGACAGTGCAAATTCACAGTTAAAAACACAAGGAAGAAATTATAATAGAAATAGGATATAAAAAAAGTACTCTCTATATATATATATATATGTCTATATCTGTAGAATTATAAATAATCAAGTCAAGAGAAAAAAAGGTAACAAATAAGGATAAAGTGGAATAAAATAATTGAAGTAGACTTTGCAGTGAGTAAACTGTAGACTTATAAATATGTGGTTAACAAATGTATAAAGAGTATAATGTGCAAACAGGTTTATGACAGGTTGTTACACAGTAACAACGAGAACAGAAAGTGCAGTGCAATGTCAGTGTATCGATGTTTATCCTGAAGTGAAGTCACGTGATGTTAAGTGACTGAGTTCAGGAGTCTGATGGCCTGGGGGAAGAAGCTCCTCCTGAGTCTCTCAGTTTTGGCCATCAGGCTTCGGAAGCGCTACCAGATGGTAGCAGCGTGAAATGAGGGTTTGCAGGGTGATTAGAGTCCTTGATGATCTTGGTAGCTCTACCTTTGCAGCGTTTGGTGTAGACGCCCTGCAGAGACGGAGAGCTGACCTGAGATACGCTCGGATAAGCGCACTACTCTTTGCAGGGCTTTGCGGTCATGACTGGTGCTGTTCCCATACCACGCTGTGATGCACTGAGTTAAAACACTTTCTATCGCCCTAAATAGAAAGTTTTCAGGATAGCTGGTGAAACCCTGAATTTCCTCAGCTGGCGCAGGTGGTACAGTCTTTGCCTGGCTTTTTTCACCTGTGTCTGAATGTGAGCAGTCCAGGTCAGGTCCTCGGAGATGTTTACTCCCAGGTACTTGAAGCTGCTCACTCTCTCTACTGGTGACCCGCTGATCATGAGGGGGAGATATGTCCGTTGCTGTCTCTTCCTGAAGTCCACAATCATTTCTTTGGTCTTGCCAACATTCAGAGAGAGACAGTTGTCCTGGCACCATGATGTTAGATGCTCCACCTCGTCCAAGTATGCCGTCTCATTGTTGTTGGAAATGAGGCCCAGGACAACAGTATCATCAGCAAATTTGATGATAGAGGTGGAGCTGTGTGTGGACAAACAGTCATGCGTAGAGAGAGTAGAGCAGGGGCTCAGGACACAGCCCTGTGGAGCTCCCACACTCAGGGTGATGGAGGTGGAGGTGGACTGGCCTATTCTCACCACCTGAGGCCTGCCAGTGAGGAAGTCCTCAATCCAGTGGCAGAGAGAAGGATTCAGGCCGAGATCCAGGAGTTTGGAGGTTAGCTTGGTGGGAACTATGGTGTTAAAGGCTGAGCTATAGTCAATAAATAGCAGTCTTACGTAGTTCCCACTTTTGCTGTCGATGTGAGTGAGGGAGGAGTGGAGGACATGAGAGATGGCATCTTCAGTCGATCTATTGGGACGATAGGCAAACTGAAGAGGGTCCAAAGTGTCAGGAATGAAGGAGCAAATGGTGTTTTTAATGAGTCTCTCAAAGACCTTCATGACTATAGACATGAGAGCCACTGGACGATAGTCATTTAGGCAAGAGGGTTTACTGTTCTTAGGGACAGGGATGATGGTGGATTTTTTGAAGGAGGTGGGGACCACAGATGTAGCGAGGGACTCATTAAAGATAGATGTAAACAAATCGACCCCCGGTGCCCAGTATTTTACTGGCAAATGTTCTGCTGTTCAAATGTTCAAAATGCTCTGGACAACAATCTCTGCGAGCTAAGAGCACCGATCTCATTCCAGCAAGAGACGAGGGACTGCTGCATTATCTGCCTTACAGAAACTTGGATGTCTGCTGAGATTCCAAATTCAGCCATCGAAACCGTGGGGTTCTCCGTGCATCGAATGGACAGAGAAAAAGACCTCTCAGGGAAAAGCAAAGGCGGTGGTGTTTGTTTTATGATCAACATATCCTGGTGTGATCAAAGAAACGTACATTCTATCAAGACTTTCTGTTCCCCTGATCTGGAATTTCTCATGCTTCTGTGCCGACCATTCTGGCTACCGAGGGAATACCACAGTGGTCATTATCACAGCTGTGTATATTCCCCCACAATCCGACACAGACCGGGCACTAAAGGAACTGTATGGAAGAATAAGTGAGCAGGAAACGTGCATCCTGAGGCTGCATTTATTGTAACCGGGGACTTTAACAAAGCCAATTTCAAACAAATAGCACCAAAATACCATCAACATGTTCACTTCAACACATGAGGGGACCGAGTTTTGGATCACTGTTACTCTCACTTCTGGGTTGGCTACAAATCCCTCCCGCGCCCACCATTTGGCAAATCGGACCACTCTTCTGTTCTCCTTCTGCACGCTTACAGGCAGAAACTGAAACAGGAAGCACCCGCCCTCAGAACGATCAACTGCTGGTCGGACCAATCAGGTTCTATGCAACAAGAATGTTTTGATGTCATGTTCTGGTCAGCCTCTGATGACGACATTGAGGTTTACGCTGATAGCGTGACGTGTTTCATCAGGAAGTGTGTAGAAGATGTTGTTCTGACTAAAACAATACGGCTATACCCTAACCAGAAACCATGGATAACCATTCACTTTTAATTCCGGGAAAGCGGAGGAGCATAAACAAGCAAGTTATACTATCAGAGCAGCAAAACGCCAATACAGAGACAAGATTCAAGGACAGTTCCACACCACCGACTCTAGAAGCATGTGGCAGGGAATCAATACCATCATTTGACGGCATTCCGGGCCGCATCATCAGAGCGTGCGTGAATCAACTGGATGGTGTTTTTATGGACATTTTCAACCCCTCCCTGTCTGTAGTTCCCACATGCTTTAATACGTCCACCATTGTGCCTGTACCAGCAATCTAAAATCACCTGCTTAAACGACTGGTGTCCTGTTGCTCTGACCCCCATCATCAGCAAATGCTTTGAGAAACTAATCAGAGACTACATCTGCTCTGTTCTTCCTCACTCACTGGACCCATTGCAGTTTGCATACCGCAACAACCTCTCCACTGACAATGCCACAGCATCTACAATACACATGCTCTCACTGCTACCATCAGGCAGGTGGTATCGCAGCATCAGAACATGCACCAGGCGACTCCAGAACAGGTTCATCCAACAAGCAATTAGACTTCTAAACTCTTGATCCATCAGGATCATACACATAACTGGACCGAATGCCAACACAGCACAACCACTGTAGAGTCTCATATATGTATGTGTAGATTATATATAACCAACTAACTATGACCGATTATCTAAAATATGGAAAAAGCATTCTCAGTAGAGCTGCAGTCTTTGTGGTGCAGAAAGTAACATATAATGTGTGTGTAACAAAGTTCGTTGTTATGGGAAGAAGGAGGCGCAAAATAAATAGAAATAAACACAAAATGAAAGTAAAGCAGGCAGCCCCTCACGGACAGCTGCCGCGCACACACATAATAAACCATAAAACACCACTTAAAGTCCAGGCCTGGTCCTCTCTCGTCCTTCACTGTCGTCACTCCTCTTTTTATGCATCTAAGCTCCTCCGTGAGATATGAGACTGGTGCAGAGCGCAGCTGGCGCTCATTATCAATCACGCCACCGGCCTCGTGCCGTTCTCTCACATCCCTCGGCCTCAACTGCTTGCCACAGTGTGAGAGCACGCTTAACCAGACAGCCCATCAAAATGTGACTGTGGGAAACTTCCCTTAACTAAATGTTTCTATTGTAGCCTAATATTAACAGTATAAAGCCAATGCATTTGGCAGCATTTTATTTATTTATTTATTTATTTATTTATTTTATTTTTTTACATTAAAATCTGGTTTGACATTCATCTTGAATGAAGGGGTGGGATAGTCCAGGTGACGGTGTGTTGCATCCTTTTGAAGCCAGCCCTTGAATATATATATTGCACTAGTTATATGAACTATTTTTATTGGCGCTTTATCATTGATAAGCTTATCAGTAGGTTTCTGCCATGCTAGAAATAGCAATAAATAATAGGAAGAAGAAAATGGAATGCAATGTGGAAATAAAACAAGCCAGAATTGAATGCAAACTCATCATTCCGGAGGACATGGGCTAATCGCTCTGGTTATTGTGATGGCTGTTATTGGTCAGCCCGTTAAATCTGTTTCTTCAATTTCTTTAATTCTCATGTTCCTCACAGTCAATGTCAGAAAGGAGACATTTAAGGCACACTCTTCCATATGATCCTGCCCAGAATGAGAAGAAGCTACTTTTCTCCCTGTGGTTGCGTTAACGCTCCCTGACCTCACAGTGACATTCACATCTTGCCTGGGAATCCAGCCACGGCAGTTTGTTAGCTTGGGATTAGCCGGCGGATGAGTTTACAGAAAGAAGCTGTCTCTCCTTCACAGCTTCAGTCCCAATGCTGGCTCCATCCCAGCACTCAATACCAAGCTGCTCAGGTTAGGATTTAATTGCATGTTCAGAGCTATAACAGGAGCTCTCTTTGGAGAGTGTTGGCGGACTGCCATCGGAGAGCCAATACTGACATCTAACCCCCAGCATTTGGAGGAAAGTCACTGGGGCAGTATACTGTGCGTTAGGATTGGGAGCAAGAAGAGCAAGAATGGATGTCCCATCATGTTCAGGTTACTGACAATTTTACCCTTGGGGCCTCATATGTGCTTCTGGTGGTGTTAGGCCGAATAGAGGGCATCCTGTTTGCTTACATTTACACTGTGCAGTCGACAGTGTTGTTAACCCTTTATTTTGTTACCCACATCTGAATAAAAAGGGTCCCCATTGTGTTTATTTGATATGAAACTATTGGCTTCTAAAATTCCTGCCAACAGTCTTTTGGTCTATTAGTGTTGTTTAATCCACAAAAAACAAAACAAAAAAAAAAGACCTAAAAGTATATGTTGGTGTACAACAGCTTTATTTGACATCGCACAGCACATTAACAGTGCACAAAGAAAAAATGTGATAACCTGTTCATGTTTTTCTAGAAAACTCTAATCAGGGTTATTCTCAATCTCAGGCTCATTGGAAATGTGACTGCCAAAATGTCTGCAAAATTGCAAAGACAAACCTATACATACATTTCACTACAGTTTCCGGTGAAATATAGCCAGTAAAACACCAACAACCTTCACACAAATTATGATTATGTGGTAGATCGATTAATAAAGACTTATTTCCATGCAGTTCTTTGCACAATACTATGTTATAACCTCAACACTTTTACCATAGTGTCTTATTGGTTAACAAATACATTTTAATGGTTACATCACATAATCTGCTCCATATGTATTGCTTTTCGGACATAGTAAACTTGCTTGATAGTTGTTGCTGTTACATATATGCTCAATTTCTTTGTGTTTCCCTGTGACCTAGTTTCTCTGTGTTGTTAATTAGTCATTTAATTCACCTGTCATCCTTCAATTATATACCATGAGTTCTCCCTTAGTCTCTGTCCATTCTCGTTTGTTATAATGTGGTTTTCTCCTGCGCTTTTTCCTGCTTCCCAAGTGTTTGATGATTAAAGTCTGACTTCTAGAATTATTCCTTGTCATGAGCATTTCTAAGTACAACGTTACCTAACCGTTGCACTCATTATATGGATTGCTCGGGGCTAGGCTGGTGAAACGTCACAGCGCTCCACAAAAGAGCTCAAAGAAAGAAACAAGCTAAAATGGCATGGTGGTTTCAGTAAATCTGTGTTCATGTGTTATACTGCTAATAATAATAATTTATTACATTTATATAGCGCTTTTCTCTGCACTCAAAGCACTTTACAATCAAGTCACCTTTATTTATATAGTGATTTTTACAATGCCGATTGTTTCAAAGCCGCTCCGGTGAAAACGGTGATGTCTTCTAGGTAATTTCAATTGTCATATAGTGTCAATGCGGGCAGATCGTTAATAGTTTAAATTTAAGTGTCCCCAACTGAGCAAGCCAAAAGCCAAAGATGACGGTGGCAAGGAACCAAAACTCCTTCAGGGCCAGAATGGAGAAAAAAAACCTTGGGAGAAACCAGGCTCAGTCGGGGTGCCAGTTCTCCTCTGGCCAACGAACAAACAGTGTATGATTATAATTCTGGCAACATTGCAGGTCTTAAGTCATATTAGATCAATAGATATTTGTAAGATTATTCGAAAGATTGGAGTCGTCATGCCAGAGACGGGTTTAATGAGTGTGTCGGGTCGATGCAGCATTTACAGGGAGGAGTTTAATCGATATGCTCTCTGCAGACATTTCAGGGATGAGTTGGTCATGTCCAGGCACAGGTCCACCATCTGATCTGGATACAGCCCGGATCGGGCTGACTGCAGTAGACCTTGAGATAAACAGAGAGACTAACATTAGCGTAGATGCCATTCTTCTAAGGATGTAACGAGTACATCAGGTGTTATGGGAAGTGTTCCTGGTTCTGGCTGACCTAGTTAATGCAGATTAACAATCATTTAACTGATTTGAATAATAGACATTAACAATGTTCTATGTGTATGCCATAATAAAGAGATGCATTTTTAGTCTAGATTTAAACTGACAGAGTGTGTCTGCTTCCCGAACAATGCTAGGAAGACTGTTCCAGAGTTTAGGTGCTAAATAGGAAAAGGATCGACCACCTGCAGTTGATTTTGATATTTTAGGGATTATCAACTGGCCAGAGTTTTGAGACCGCAATAGATGTGAAGGAGTATAATGCGTTAAGAGCTCGCTCAAGAACTGGGGAGCCAAACCATTTAGTGCTTTGTAAGTAATTAGCAAGATTTTAAAATTTATACAATGTATAATAGGGAGCCAGTGCAGTGTTGACAGAACTGGGCTAATGGTCATACTTCCTGGTTCTAGTAAGTACTCAAGCTGGTCCGTTTTGGACCAGCTGGAGTTTTTTTATTAAGCGAGCAGGGCAACCACCTAGTAGAGCGTTACAATAATCTAGCCCTGAGGTCATGAACGCATGAACTAACTGTTCTGCATTTTGCATTGAAAGCATGTGCCGTAATTTAGATATATTTTTAAGATGGTAGAAAGCAGTTTTACAGATGTTAGAAACGTGGCTTTCAAATGAGAGATTGGTATCAAAGAGCACATCCAGATTCCCAACTGACAACGAGGACTTGACAGAGCAGCCATCAAGTGTTAGACAGTATTCTAGGTTACTACTTGTGGAGCTTTTTTGTCCAATAATTAAAAATTCTGTTGTTTTTCTGAATTAAGTTGCAGGAAATTACTAGTCATCTAATTTTTTATATCAGCTTTGCATTCCTTTAATAAATCCTTGAATTGGTAAGTTTCGTCATTGCGTGAAGAAATTTAGAGCTGAGTATCGTCAGCATAACAATGAAAACTAACGCCATGCTTCCTAATGATATCTCCCAGTGGTAGCATGTACAGGATGAAAAGCAACGGTCCTAGCACTGAGCCTTGCAATACTCTATACTGAACTTGTGATCAGTGTGACATCTCTTCATTTACTGCTACAAACTGATAGTGGTCATATGAAGTTGAAGTTGAAGTTGAAGTTTATTTGTCATTACACATGTACAAGTACAGTATATGAAGTTTGAAATGAAGTGGAATGAAATGAAGTTTGGAGCAAGCCTCCGGGCCGCAGCCGATTATTCAGGCGCCGCCCTACGCTCTCCAGAAATACAAGAATGCAATTTAGCAAGCATTACATAGCAAACACAACAAAACATAAACATAAACATAAACATAAACATGACACAGTACACGTGGTCACGTGGTGGGATTTTTTGTATGGAGTGGGAGAGGAGATAGATAACAGACAGGCAGACGGATGGGGCGGGTAGGGAATAAGGTCGGGTATGTATGGTGCGAGTGAGTCTGAGATTGTGTTGTGTGAGAATGTTAGCCATAACTTCAGATGTTTTCGAGTTCAGTTCTATGGTTTGTCCTTGAAGGGAGATAAGGCAGTGCACAGGGGAAGATGTACATATGATTTAAACCTTGCCAATGCAATTCCACTAATGCCAACATAATTCTTGAGTCTATTCAAAAGAATGTTGTGGTCGATAGTATCGAATGCAGCGCTAAGATCGAGTAACACTAATAGAGATATACAACCACGATCGGATGATAAGAGTAAATCGTTTTTAACTCTGATGAGAGCAGTCTCAGTACTATGATACAGTCTAAATCTTGACTGGAAATCCTCACAGATACCATTTCTTAGGAGCGTAGTTGTGAAGACACTGCCTTTTCTAGTATTTTTGACAGAAATGGTAGATTTGAGATTGGCCTGTAATTGACTAATTCTGTAGGATCAAGTTGTGTTTTTTTAATAAGCGGTTTAATAATAGCTAACTTAAAAGTTTTTGGTACATATCCTAATGACAATGTTGAATTAATGATATTAAGAAGAGGATATATAACCTCTGGAAGCATCTCTTTTAGTAGCTTAGTCGGTATAGGGTCGAGCATACATGCTGATTTGGATGATTTAATGAGTTTAGCTAATTCTTCTTCTCCTATAGCAGTAAATGATTACTTACAAAGCACTAATTTTTCCTGAGTGACACTACAATGCTGATACAATACTGTAGTATGGATGGTTGCATAGTTATAATTTCCTTCCTAATATTATCACTCTTAGACATAAAGAAGTTCATAAAGTTATTACAGCTGTGCTGTTTGCAAACGTCAGAAGTTGAAGCTTTATTAGAAGTTGACCTTCATATCAGAAGATCTCTCCTCAGCCACCACCAATGTGCAACATCCACCTGAATGATGCGAAGTCAGCCATAGTTCGCCACAATGCCCACCACACACCAGCTTATTGGTGGAGAGGAGACAGAGTGATGAACCCAATCAATATATGAGGATGTTTAGGAGGCAATGATGATGGACAGGGGCCAATGGGCAAATTTAGCCTGGTTGACGGGGTTAAACCCCTACATCCTTTGATGTACGATCACGATTTTTAATGACCACAGAGAGTTAGGATCTCGGTTTAACGTCTCATCTGAAGGATGGTGCTTTTTGACAGTATAGCGTCCATCACTATACTGGGGTGTTAGGACCCACACAGACCACAGGGTGAGCACCCCCTGTTGGCCTCACTAACACCTCTTCCAGCAGCTAATAAGTTTTCCCAGGAGGTCTGGGAAATTGTATACATTTTTGCCTGTTCTCACACTACCAGTTTGGTTTAGGGTAGGGTTAAGTGTATGTCATACTTTAATTTTAAACATGATAAAGAATTTCATTTTCTGAACTGCTGTGATATGTGCAGCAACTAAAAAATTATATATATATATATACATTTATTTATTTTTCAGTTTTCCAGCCAATTTGTTTTTAGTTATGTTTAGTTTTAGGTTTTTATTTACTTTGACTTGTTTATGAAAATGTCAAATTTTTGGTTTTGTCTTGGCTTCAGTAAACTCTAATATTGTTGATAGCTGTGAAGGTGATGTCTATTTCCCTGTCTGTATTCAGATATTTTTGTCCAATTATACTTGTTTGCTATGCTGTTGTATAATCTTGTTAAAAAGCATCAACACCGATCCGGACAACTATACAAACATGTTCACATAGCTGCAAATATCAAGACAAATTTGTGCTTTCAGTAAGCGCTAACATAGACACAAACCCTGCAGTCAACCTCGCAAGTCAGCACTTTATAGCAAATGTTTTTTTCACCACCTCTTCAGAAAATCTCTGGAGGTGCAGACAATTGATCTTTTAAAGTGCTATTTTACAGACAGAGACTTTATGACAGCCCAATTATACACTATTCTGGCTGCATCAGTGCAATCGAGAACTAATAGCTAAATATGCAACCATCAGTAACACTTTACTTGCATTAATAAATCGTTATGTAATACTTACATTATTTGATGTAATAATGTTAATGTTATTAATGAAATTGTTATGCAGCATATTTTTATTCATGATGCCCATCTTAAAAAAATAATTTTAATGAGCTTTCTAGGTATTAGCCAAAAAGATTTGATTCATGTGCTAATATAAAAAGAATTTATGTTACTTTCTAAGGCCATCACACTCTCGCCAGTTTGCTTTTGAATTGGAAAAAAAAAATGGCTCAGGGCATCATTTTAATGATGTTTGTATGCTCTAAACCGAACAGTGGGGGTGTCTAAATCACATTCCATTATTGCAATTAACAATGCCACAGCTGTTTAGATTGATGGTCTAAACTTATATTAAATCTCCGCAGCATGCCTGATATCATGACTAAACCATAAAACCATTCAATTCAGATTGTAATGGCACATGGGGATTCAAGTCAAAGCCTATGTTCAGAATATCTACTTAGTACTATAGCACCATTTTGCAGAATGCAGCAAGTATCCACCTTATTTTTCAGCACGGATGTATGGTGTTTTCTGTGAATGTGTCGAGACTTTCAGATTTATTAGCTGCTTAGGGAAATAAGAATATATCAAAGTGCAGTAAACTGTAAAACCATTTGCTACAAACCAGTGTGTTTATAATTAAGACAATACATTAAAATAATATGGTAAGAAATACCAGTTTGCAATAACAAACAGCATAACAAGCTGCTTTGTACAGCTAAAAATAACTGGAAGCGAATGACACTGGAAGTTAATATGTTAATTATACTGATCTTGCTGGAGCTGTCTGCTGCTTTTGACACAGCCACACACCAGACCTTCCTGTCAACACTCATGAACTGCACTCCAATAGTCTTACCTCTCAGGTAGGTCCTTCAGGGTGTCTTGGAGGGGTGAGGTGTCTAAGTCACAACATCTAACTACTTGGGTTCCTCAGGGCTCAGTGCTTGGACCACTTCTCTTCTCCATCTACATGTCATTATTAGGATCTGTCATTCAGAAACATGGCTTTTCCTATCACTGTTATGCTGGTGACACTTCAACCAGATGATCCAAAGGTTGCTGTTCATATTGCAACCTGGCTGACAGACATTTCTTGCTTGGTGAAGGATCATCACCTTCAACTCAACCTTGCTAAGACAGAACTGCTTGTGGTCTCAGCCAACATCACAACTTCTCCATTCAGCTGGGTTCATCAAGCAGAACTCCTTCCAGGACAGCCAGGAACCTTGGAGTTGTGATTGATGATCAGTTAAACTTCACTGACCATATTACTACAACAGCCCAGTCCTGCAGATCTGCGTTATACAACATTATGAAGATTAGACCCTTCCTAACAGAGCAGGTCACACAACTCCTGGTCCAAGCTCTTGTTCTCTCCACACTGGACTATTGCAATGCTCTCTTAGTGGGCCTTCCGTTGTGCAATATCAAACCTTTACAACTGATCCAGAATGCAGCAGCAAGGGTGGTCTCAATGAGCTGAAGAAAGCCCATGTCACACCTCTCTTCATCAATTTGCACTGGCTGCCAATAGCTGCTCGTATCAAATTCAAGGCACTGGTGTCAATATGAGATACATGTCTTTATGGACCTTGCTTTGTGCTCTGGTGCGCAGTCATGTTGGAACAGGAAGGGGCCATTCCCAAACTGTTCCCACAAAAAGTTGGCAGCATGAAATTGTCAAACATGTCTTGGTATGCTGAAGAATTAAAAGTTCCTTTCACTGGAACTAAGGGGCCAAGCCCAACACCTGAAAAATAACCTCACACCATAATACCTGCTCCACCAAACTTTACACAGTCAGGCAAGTACCGTTCTCCTGGCAACCGCCAAACCCAGACAGATTGCTAGACAGAGAATCGTGATTCATCACTCCAGAGAATACGTCTCCGCTGCTCTAGAGCAGGGGTTTTCAAACCCCTCAGGTGGGTCGTGACACTTAATAAATGGGTCGCCAGGATGAACTAAGGAAAATGGAGTTACATTAAAAATAAAAAAAATACAAAATTTGTTTTCATAAAATCGAAGTCTATAGGCTATGTAAAATGAATAAATATGCAAAATATATTTGACTTGTATAATTAACAGATTAACAAAACGAAAGAAAAACTGACAGATTTTTTTTTTGTCAATATTGGGATGCAGGTGAAGTACAAAGCCTATAATAAATAATGGTTTAGCATCCAAATACATCACAAATATGGAAATATTTGGATTTGAATGAGAGTGTTAGGCTAAGTGAGCCCATCACTTCTTACTTTCAGTTTCTCATTAAATGATTTGGTTTGGTTTGTCTATAGTTAGCCTATGTCTGTACACTCACCTAAAGGATTATTAGGAACACCTGTTCAATTTATCATTAATGCAATTATCTAATCAACCAATCACATGGCAGTTGCTTCAATGCATTTAGGGGTGTGGTCCTGGTCAAGACATTCTCCTGAACTCCAAACTGAATGTCAGAATGGGAAAGAAAGGTGATTTAAGCAATTTTGAGCGTGGCATGGTTGTTGGTGCCAGACGGGCCAGTATTTCACAATCTGCTCAGTTACTGGGATTTTCACGCACAACCATTTCTAGGGTTTACAAAGAATGGTGTGAAAAGGGAAAAACATCCAGTATGCGGCAGTCCTGTGGGCGAAAATGCCTTGTTGATGCTAGAGGTCAGAGGAGAATGGGCCGACTGATTCAAGCTGATAGAAGAACAACTTTGACTGAAATAACCACTCGCTACAACCGAGGTATGCAGCAAAGTATTTGTGAAGCCACAACACGCACAACCTTGAGGCGGATGGGCTACAACAGCAGAAGACCCCACAGGGTACCACTCATCTCCACTACAAATAGGAAAAAGAGGCTACAATTTGCACGAGCTCACCAAAATTGGACAGTTGAAGACTGGAAAAATGTTGCCTGGTCTGATGAGTCTCGATTTCTGTTGAGACATTCAGATGGTAGAGTCAGAATTTTGCGTAAACAGAATGAGAACATGGATCCATCATGCCTTGTTACCACTGTGCAGGCTGCTGGTGGTGGTGTAATGGTGTGGGGGATGTTTTCTTGGCACACTTTAGGCCCCTTAGTGCCAATTGGGCATTGTTTAAATGCCACGGCCTACCTGAGCATTGTTTCTGACCATGTCCATCCCTTTATGACCACCATGTACCCATTCTCTGATGGCTACTTCCAGCAGGATAATGCACCATGTCACAAGGCTCGAATCATTTCAAATTGGTTTCTTGAACATGACAATGAGTTCACTGTACTAAAATGGCCCCCACAGTCACCAGATCTCAACCCAATAGAGCGTCTTTGGGATGTAGTGGAACGGGAGCTTCGTGTCCTGGATGTGCATCCCACAAATCTCCATCAACTGCAAGATGCTATCCTATCAATATGGGCCAACATTTCTAAAGAATGCTTTCAGCACCTTGTTGAATCAATGCCACGTAGAATTAAGGCAGTTCTGAAGGCGAAAGGGGGTCAAACACAGTATTAGTATGGTGTTCTTAATAATCCTTTAGGTGAGTGTATATATATAATATAATCCAGCAAAAATCTTATATGCCATAACGTAATGCACTCAACTTTTTTTCCCCCCAGAGCTGAATTAAAAATGTGAAATTACTATTTAAATTCTAAAAAATCACTCGCTGATATAAACAAGCAATGAGGTGAGGTCACATGACTGCAATAGAGTACTATTGTTAGAAGCATTTTTGTAGCATACTGCATAGTCTTTCACATAGTTTATACAGTTAATATTGTATAGTAAATTATATCAAAGTGTTGCATTTCAAAAGCAGCCAAATCTCTTCTTGCTCCCTGCAGAAAATCGTAGATGCCTAATTGTGTTTCTATCCATAACATTAGCAAAAGCTAATAAGTATTGAGTATTTCCTGTGTTGACCTGTTCCTTCATTGATGTTCCCAATGAATGTGTTTTTTATAAGGTATGGTGAGCTAATGAGGTCTCTGAGTGAGGGGGATAGGGAGTCATTATGACATGGGAGATAAGAGGCAGTGTGTGGGATTGTAGTGTTTCGTCTCATGAGGCTGAATGAATGACTGACATACATTCAAACAAGAGATTCCTACATGCCTAATCAACCCCGAGTAAAGGTGTCAGGCTAATATATATTCAAAAGACTTTGAAAAAAAAAAAATAATAATCAGCAGAGGCCGAAGAATGTTATATTTATTCTTAGCAAGGAGAAACAACTGTCTGTCTGTTCTGCTGGCAAGCAGATTTCACAATGGTAGCTGCATCATTTGTGGCCCAAATGCATAAACAATGTTTAAAAATTATAATTAAGAAAACATAATTCACTACCCTCTCAAAAGAAAGGAGCAATTTATATACTAACAGTGTATTTATAAACAAACAATTTATATACTAACAGTTTAATATACTAACTATAAACAAGCCAAAACTATATTGCTCTAAGCTCTATTGCTGTCATGTGACCTCATCTCATTGCTCGTTTATATCAGTGGTGTTCTTTTTTTTTTTATATTAATTTCACATTTTTAATTCAGCTCTGGGTAAAAAACTAAAAACTAAAATTAAAAAAGTGAGTGCATTGCATTCAAGATTTGCTCTATCAGGAGTTTTTAAGCTTCGTTCCTGTTGCCTTTATTCTTGATGGAATAAACGTCTAATTCAAGTCTCGGCAGCACGCAGATTACTGGTCTGCAATAAGAATCAATTTCTCAGATCTCGTGTTTGCCGTGGCAGCGCAAAGATTACTGGTCTGCAATAAAGCTAGTGGCTCGGATCTTGCGTTTGCCGAGGCAGCGCATGGATTACGAGTCTGCAATATACAGTATTTATTCGGAGGGAGCTGAGCAGACAGGAGTTTCGCTTTCTCTCATCCCTAAGATCATTTAAACTATTACGAGCCTTGATTCTTTTTGGATTTGAGATTCTGTTATATTCAGTCTGTCATTCAGATAGTATATACTTGTCTAATTGTTTGCTGGCTGCATTTAATTTTGAGAAATTAAATGAAATTGTCTGCTTTGAAAAGTTTATGTCTGTAAGAAGGTACTATATCTAGCCTCTCATCCAGACCGGTTTTACTTGTCTGATTGATATTTGGTTGCATTTAATTCTGAGGAATTAAATGGTAAATACTTTTCAGAAGTTTTATTTGTATAATTACACTACATTCAGCCTCTCATCCAGACCGTTTTTTTACGTTTCTAGTTGATATTTGGCTACATTTAATTAACTCGAGTGATGCTAGAGACCAGTGTTGAGAGGGTGGTTCTCTTAGTATGAAATCTTTTTGGGGTAATACGGATCTGAGGACTGTCAATATCTCCAAGAAGGCTGCATGAGGGCAGTCCCCTCTGTGGGGAAGTGGTCAACACCTCATTACATGGTGCCCATTTCCCTTCAGTGCCCTCAGCGGGCCATTCTGCCAACCCTGCTACCTTGTGTGCTTCAGGGCACAGTGGTCTCTGGCGAACCCATATCTCAGTGTCCGCCCTGAAACATGGCAGCTCTGGGATGTTTGCCCCTCTAATAAGGGTTTCAGAGGAGTCAGTTTGGTTCTTCCCTGCTGGTCATCTGCTTCAGGGTACCGAACTAGCTACTCGAATTGTGCCAGAGACGAGTTTTGAGAGGCTGGTTTTCTTAGGTACAGACTCTTCTGAGGTAAGATGGATCTGAGGACTGTCGTTATCTCCAAGAAGACTGCACAAAGGTAGTTCCCCCGCGGGGAAGTGGTCAACACCTCATTATACAGTGCCCATTTCCCTCAGGGTACCATTCTGCCAACCCCCCCACTTTGTGTGCTTCGGGGCGCAGCGGTCTCCAATGAGCACATCTCACTGTCTGGAAACGTAGCAGCACTGGGATGTTCGCTTCCTCCGTGGAACTGGTTCCTCGGAAAATACCAGAGGCTAGTCTCGAGTGACTAATTCCCTAAGTAGATTTGCAGGCAGCATGGAAGCTACTGCCAAATATATCTGCAGTCGAAAAGGGTTACACTATTCAGTTCAGGTATAACCCGCCCAGATTTGTGGGGTCTGCCCACAGTGTTAGGCCCCGAGCAGGCTCTGGTCATGGAACAGGATTATTCCAAAGGAGGATGGGGGGTTGCGTCCCATTTTGGATCGGTGTCTTCTGAACCTTTCAGTTGTGCAGCTCAAGTTCAAAATGTTAACATTGAGACAAATCATGTTACAGATCAGGTCCGAGGACTAGTTTGTCTCAATTGATCTCAGTGACACATACTGCCATGTATCCATCCTTCCTAAACACAGGAAGTTCCTGAGGTTCGCTCTCGGGGGTGAATCGTACCAATACCGGGTTTCTTCCATTCGGCAGTCTTGAGCAAGATAGCTAGGCCAGTCACTCACTGTCTAACAATTTTGAGACTGTTACGTCTGATGGCAGCTGCGTCCAATGGGACACCTTTTGACTTGCTGTACATGAGACGTTTGCAGTGCACCTTTGCAAGCCTTTTCCTTGAGGGGCGACACATTCTGCATGATCATGGTTACGCACAGGTGCTTCATACTTTGGTTATGTGGAAGGAGCCTTGGTTGTTGTCCCAGGTTCCTCTGGTTGGATCTTCTCATCATCGTGTAATGCTTATGACGGATGCTTTCCCTCATGAGCTGGGGAGCGATCATGCATGGTCGCTCAGCTCAGGGTCTGTGGAGGGGTCATCATCTCTCTTGGCCCAGCTCATAGATTTGTGTCTCTCAACTGAGGTTGTTGAGACCATGCTTTACTCCAGAGCTCTCTGCATGAGGAAACCGACAGAAATCATCAGCTTATCCAGTTAACTGCCCATTTGGTGTAGTGCTGGATCGATTCTCTGCAGGGTTATTCCCATCCACTCTAAGGGGATTACGTGGCAGCCTTACAGGCTTACCACACACCTTTGGGTGGTGTCTTTGGACAGAACTCTTTTGCTGTTTCCTCCGTGGTGCGTCAGCTCAGTAGTGATGGAGACTTCAGACTCTCAATAGTGGTAACTCCACAAGAGGGTGATGCAGTAGGCTGGTCCTTTCTGCTCACATTCGCCAGGTTTACAACCTAGTTTTGGGCTTCACCTGTGGATCCAAGGTGCTGTTGTCCCAGTTGTGCTCGCCAGACAGGCACTGGTCAGTCACTAAGGTGGAGTTGGTATAGACGTTCCCATAGTGTCAATTCTTGACACAACACGGGTTCTCTTGAAAGGGAATGCCTCGGTTATGACTGTAACCTCAGTTTCCTGAAAAGGGAATGAGATGCTGCGTTGCCCTCAATACTTCCGGCGTGCCTATGATCGACTTGCTTCGGCCTATCAGAAGCTGACATTGTTTGGTCTGAGTGCGCTTTATAGCTTCCTGGTCATGACGTCACCCATCTATGCCATTGGACTGACTTCACACATGCTTCATGACGCAATCACGCAGCGCGTTCCCATAGTGTCAATTCTCGATGCAGTGTCTCATTCTCTCTTACAGGTTACAGTAGTAACCGAGGCGTTTTAGCTGCTTTTGTTGAGTCACATTGAGCTGCTCGTGTCTGGTGTAGACACAGTGTTAGAAAAAATGGGCCCGCTTTATATTAGATGTCTTTAACTACTATGTACTAACATTTAAATGAATAATTTGATACAGTGCACTTATTGTGTACATGAATGTTTTTACAATGTATTTATATATTTTTTAAATACTTGCATGCAATCACAGCTGTAATTAATCTCTGTAATTACATCTATAATTGCACTGTTGACCCTTCCCAGTTGTGCTTTATTTTAAGGTGTCATTGTTACAGTGTAATTATATATTTAAGTACTAAATATTAATTAATAACATGTATTTACTATAGGGTTAGGGTAGGATTAAGGTTTGGTTAAGGGTTAGTTGCATGTAATTATACATAATGTACTGTTATTACTGTAGCAACTGGACCAATCAAACACACACATTTTTACAACTTAATCTTCTTAAGGACACAGAAAGGCTCTGTGATGTTTAGTTTCCCCACTGTGAATTAGCACCCTGGTGCCCATTCATACACTTCAAATACACCTGGGCTGATTGTTCTCAAATGGGAGAAAAGCACAACCAACAGACATGCAACCCCCTATAGAAATGGAATTCTATCCACTAATTAATTGACAATCTGTTTAATAGGGTTGTAACAATTCACTGAACTCATGATGCGATACGATTCACGATATTAATTTCACGATATGATTTTCTCACTTTTTTTATTAACAAAATGAGATTTAAGACAAATTATAAGACAAAATTCTCCATATTTCTTTGTAAAATGTAAACACATATTTTATGTCAAATAATAACTCAATTTAAATTTTAAAACAAATCCTCAAAAAGTCCCTTCAAGGAGATTTTCCAATTGTGTTTTCTTGGGAGGAGGTTGTTTCAGCTTATTCACCCTCATCCTGCACTGAGGAATAGCAGAAATAAAAAGACTAGGTCAAATTTAAGTACAACAGTGACAGGGGTTTTACATTGTTATAAAGGCAATGTTTTAATTATAATTTGTATCATTACACTAGAGTTAGAGAAATAGAACACATTTAGATAAATGTCATAATAATCAACAAATTATAAAATAAATAATAATAATTTAAAAAAATCCTGTACACATTTAGAGAAAGAGATGGTAAAATAAATACAACATCTGGTTCTGCAACAGCACAGATTTCTCCTTCAGTCTGGGGAATACATCCTCACACTGTTTTTTTCTCTTGATGAGGAAGGGCCTGGAATTAATTTACTATGGCAGAAAACAGCCTATCTTTCGCTGTGAAAACACTGGTGCACCTTGTGATCTCCATAGCAATCGTCCACAACGCCGTGAAAGGGGCTGCAGTGTGGTTTGGCCTATATGCGCTTGCCATCGCCATGCTTCTGTTTAGACGGCACGTGCACACGGGTGCGCTCGCGCCCAACTTCCATTTGAATGAACTGAAAACATTAGCTTACTTCACTCTTCGTCGCACCAGTGTGCACACAGTAATGCTAGCTGCAACTTGCTCGTTGCTATCATGCCTGTAAAGTGAGGCTGTTTAAAACATGTATCACGATTCATTTAACATCTCATCCGACTTGAATCGTCACACATTTGTATCGATTTTCAGTCAGCTCTGACTGAAACATAACATCCCTACTGTTTAATGAATGAACATGCATTTCCCCAGTACATTTTGTGCATCAATAGTGTTTGTATATTGTCTTTTTTTATATATTGTATAGTGTTATACATGCTTGATGATAGAATTACTAGTTAATGTTAGCCCATCTAGCTGGTGTCTCCTATCAAAATATTTTTCATTTGATTACTCACACTTTGGTGGACATCACTTTCTCATAAAATGCAGTGTATTTGTTTTATTTATCAGAATAAAATGATCCAAGTCCAACCATGCAAATGAGTCAGCCTTTCAAACAAAGGGACTCGTCTGCTGAGAATTGCACCTTCCTTGTTGGTCAAGCCAAAACTTAAAGGTGTGGCCTCTGTAGAACTTAAAAGCCAAAACGTTGTCATTAGCTGGCTGGCATTCCATTTCTGATCGCTGTTTGCATGAGATCTCATCCAACGTCACCGGCCAGCCCCACACACATTGAGTTATGTGAGCCTTCTTCGACCATAACAGATTCTCTGTGAGTTCACCGCTGCTTCTTCTCTCAAAACGGAAGGAACCGATTGCAACTGCAACACCATCGAACCAAACTATCAAAACTTTCTCCTGCAACTGTATATGTGGACACTCTTCAACAGCTCAGGCAAATGCAAGTAACGTACAATATACACAATCGCTGTGTAGTTAGTTAAAGCTGTAAACCCCTTTGTTAAAACAAAGGAGCTTTTTGTCATAACTGATGGTTCTCCCAGGTGTTAGACTCTTTTTACATAGCTTCATTCCTCTGTTCTGATCCGGTTTTTCAGTCAGTCACTTTCACTTTCCATTATACCCCATGTAGTTGTGCCTGTGTGTATGTGTTTGTGTAGAGTAGTTATGTGTTTGTGTTTTAGTAAAAAAAAAATCTTGTCTGCATTCATACGAGTCGGTTCTGGTCTGCTTCTAAATAAATTGTCACTTTAACGAATCGATCATAGCTATGAGCTAATTAAGAGTTATTTTTCTGTGGCCACAGATAATATCCTTTCTGAAGAGTTGATAGACAAATCAGTACTGAGCCCATACCTTTTTTTTTAATAGACCCCCACTGTAAAAACCATTCATATGGTTTGAGTGGACTAAAAATAAACCTCTTGCTCAGGTTTCCAAGCAACAGGCTCCTAACACAGATTAACACAATGCTCGTAAACAGCCCTGAACCCTGATGGCCTTGATCTGTTCCCCCACACATCCGCCACTCCCCTCTGGAACCTTGAGAAACAGAGCGCTACTGAGTGATTACCATGCTCTCGCCAGTGCATGCCACCCCTTCAGTTGAACACTCGCATGAGATAATGAAAATTTTCTGAACATAAAGGGAAATTAATTGTTTGGTGTGTGGCTGCCTGATATAAAAGCACTCCCACCAGTCACTTCTAATAATGGTAATTGCTAATATTGCTTTGTGATAATTACCATACAGTATTGTAACTACAGAGGGCTTGTTTGTTAGGCCAAGCCTCAGCCTGCACGTTAGGGACCAGTGTTGGAATATGTCACTTTTTAATGTTACATGTTATACTAATGTGTTTCTCATAAAAAAGTAATTGAGTGGTTACATTGGTATATTTTATTTATAGAAAGCAATACATTTAGCTACATTTGTGTAACTTTTTTTTCTTATTGTCAGTTGTCTGAGCTACACTTTCATTCAAAACCATGTAGTTTTTGAACGGTTCCCTCAATATAGTTTTCTTCAGAGGTGCTTTTAGAGTTTCAGTCTTTGATGAGCTAGTTAGGTAAGAGCTTACAATACAGATTGTTTCAAAGCAGCTTTACAGTAATAACAGGAAAATAAGGCAACAAAGTTTGTTTCAGCAGTACAGTAGATCTAGAAGAAAGTAGTGTCATAGTCCAGCTTAAGTAAATTCTGTGATGGTTAATTTCTGTTGTATAAAAGTTATTAATTTAGTTAATTTATCTATACAGCCGCTCTGGAGAAAACAGTGATGTCAGCGTCCAGCTCAGTTCAGTTCTCATACAATGGTGTCACTGCAGGCAGATCGATAATATTGTTGATTATTAAGGGTCAGATTTACTAAACAGGGCAAATTAGCGTTAGAGCGTTATTCAAAAAAAAATGCAGATGAGAGTGGAAAGTTTTGTGCACGATCTACTGATGACATACAAATTAAAGAACACAGATGCAGCCGGATCATTTACACAATGACCAACACAATTTACCAGTTAGTGTCTGGTTTAAGACATGATTTTTTGGGCCTGTAAACAGGGCTTATTAACTTTTTTGCTCACCAGCCCACAGTTGTTACCACCAACTAGTGGTTTTCCAAAGTTACTAGCAAGTTTCTTTTGTTAAATATCAAAAATGTAATATGTGTGGATCATCCCTGACACCTAGATGGACACTTACAGTTGGTTTTATGATTGTAAGTCATTCTCTTCAAATACTATTGAAGTTAGAAACATGTACCAATGTTGTATGTAACTTTAGAGACAATCACTAAATTTGTGAATATCAAACCTCTGCAACGTCAAGCCAACTTTATGCCAGTCCCATCATCAGATGCACTATGGTTCTGCTGTGATCTTTGTTTCAAACTATTTTCGCTGCTGAAATAGAACAAAAACAGAAGAAAAAAAATCACTATGCTGAATGAATCTCCTACATGCATTGCACGTACATCTCTGCTCTGTTGTTTATGATGAGAGTGCAGATTTCAGTGAGTTGAGATTGCGCTCTGAACAAAACTTTGGCTAATCTGAACACCTCTGATTATTAGACATTGCATTCATAAACTCAACAGACTCACTTGGGATTGGTTATAATGTGCAATATGATTATAACAGATAAATTCTTCCCGCCAAAGTGGCTAGTGGGAGTGATTGTGTTACACTGAAATCCACCTGCAAATGGTGGGTTGGCGGGTTAATGTCAAGCCCTGGTGGTAAATAAAGGCGCAAATACCAGTAAATTGAAGAGCTCAAACCTTAGTAAATCACCTTGCATAATTCATTTAAATACTATCCTCCAATAAATTTTTTATGCCTGAAAGAAAAACTCAGGACGCACACAAGAGGCCTCCTCACACCTATGCGCCCCCTCAGCAGAAGCGGGTAAGTGCTGCATTGCACACTCAGACCCCACTTAAGGCCGCTATGCCGAGTCGGGTCCCTGCAATCCGCTGTGCTGCCCTGCTTTGGTTATGTCTGTGAAACCTGTGAAACCTTTGTGTTGGTCTCGCTTGTTCGGTTCCTGGGAGCCTGGCTCTTGGGACTTATCTCTGGTGCTAACTGCACTGCAGAGAGCTCCCTTTGAACCTTTGCAGTCAGCAGAGTTAAAAATTCTGTCTTGGCTTCCATCAAGAGGGTAGTGGACCTGCAGGCATTTTCGGTTGACGAATCATGCCTGGAATTCGGGGTGGGTAACTCTCATGTAATCCTGAGACCCCAGCTCGGATATGTGCCCAAGGTTCCCACCACTCCCTTTCGGGACCAGGTGGTGAACCTGCAAGCACTGCCCCCGGAGGAGGCAGACTCAGCCCTGGCTTTTCTCTGTCCCGTTCGCGCTCTGTGGACAGAACACAAAGCTTCAGGACCTCAGAACAGCTCTTCATCTATTACAGAGGCCAGCAGAAGGGAAAGACTGTCAGAGGCCAAGCAGAGGATGGCCCACTGGATAGTGGATGCCATCGCCTTGGCGTATGAAACCCAAGGTGTGCCTTGCCCGCTTGGGTTGAGGGCCCACTCCACTAGGTGTGTGGCCTCTTCCTGAGCCCTGGTGCATGGCACCTCGCTGACAGATATATGCAGAGCTGCGGGCTGGGCGACACCTAACACGTTCGCTAGATTCTATAGCCTCCATGTAGAGCCGGCGTTGCATTGGTGGAACTTGTGTTACGCTGGGTATCCATATGTTGTGACCCCTACGGCGGTCCCATATGTGTATTCTTCCACGGTATGGCTCCCTACGGTGAGTCCGTGTCTTTCCCATCTCTGTGCGGCGTAGTTCCCCCGCCTGCATTGGCCGGGGCCACCCCTGGGATTTCTGTATGTTGTACTGCCCACATGGCCAGTCCATATGTGTATTTTTCCACATGATATCTCCCTACGGGTAGGATGTGGCTTCCGCAGCGGCCCCTCAGGGCACACTTTCCCAGCGTTATCCAATACTCTGCTGAGTGGGTCTTGTGGAACAGCAGCAGTGACTCTCCCTGCGTGAGCTTCCCGCCCTAAACAGACCAGGCTAAGGGGCTTTTCGCTGGGTGCTGGAAGTGGTAGTAACTATGGTGTTTTCCGTAGGGATCCCAATTCGTTGGTTACGTCTGACGTACGTCGAACGTGACTGACTGAAAGGGAACGTCTCAGTTACATATGTAACCCTCGTTCCCTGAAGGAGGGAACGGAGACATACGTCCTGTCGCCACGGTTGCTGTACCATCACTGCATGGGCGAGTCATGAGTTTGGCTCCTCAGTGAAAAACAAATGTGTGCAGCATCCGCTTCCTGTTTATACCTGCAGTGCAGGGTGGAGCGCGAGATACAAATCTGGCACGACAATGGCCATTGGCCCGTTATCTATACACTCGAAGCTGATAGGGGCTCCCAGAAGTGATTCCAATTTGTCGGTAATGTCCAACATACGTCTACGTTCCCTCCTTTAGGGCGCGAAGGTTACATACGCAACCAAGACGGGTTTTTTTTTTTTATACCAAAAGCGGGTTTGCGCTGCTGCAAGCTGTTAGTAAATCTGGCCCCAACTAAGCAAGCCAAAAGCCAAAGGCAACAGTCTAAATTTTAGACAATTTCTCTAAAATTGCCACATACAGTAAATTAGGTGTTCATTGTTCTGACCTTTTTTACCACTTGTCCATTGCTTTTGAAGAAAATGTGTAAAGGCCCAATATACTTCAAGTGAAACTTGAAAGCAAAGTTTGTTTATGGAGTTTGAAACAGCTTGCCACCTAGCACCATAGCAGGATGTTCAGTAACAGTACATTGCCGTACATTCTTACCATGCTATTTTAGAATATTGTCATAGTTATAAACACTGGTTTGTAGCACAAATAATTTTCTACTACAGCTCTCAAAAAAATTCATGGAATCGCTAATTTTTTGGGAGCAGAGATGAAAGACATGGGGCTAAAGCGCTCTAAATAGGGTTTAGTGACACTTATTTTTTGCGGTCATTATGTAATGACTGTATCCTTGTCATTCCATGCAAAGCCATTTTGATCCAATTGGGGAGGGGCATATATTTTGTGGTTGTCAAGAGAAGTGACAAATCCAAGCTAAACTCTTGATTTGCATAATATAGCACCCAGATGTCAGTTTATTAAAAGTCACTTTGACTCTAATGTGATGTCTTGTATTTTGATAAACTGTGGAGGTCAGGATCATAAACTTTAAGTATGTTCTTGTTTGGTAGGTGCTGTGAGCTCAGCACCAGAGACAGAGAGCTTGTTCTGTTCAAATGAGTCAGAGATCACTGTATAAATCACACCACGAATGACAGACAGCCTGGAAATAACACTTGCCAAGACAGTGTTCACAATCAACCTTGAGACCATGATGAGGTATAAAGAAACTCTGTTTTCATTTTCTCCTGTAAGCTGTCTGTCAGCTCTGGTATGCCATCATCCCACACTCAAACATATAGGTTTGTTTGTTTGCCATTTCATTTAGCTGCCCTTCTTTCAAGGACCCACAGGATGGGCAGTTCTTGTTTTTGTCTGACTACTCTGAAAGCAGCCAGTCGAAATTGACTTGTATAAATAAACTTGCTAGATTCCTTTTACAGTGCTTCAGTGATCTTTCTCCTGTTCAGTCTAGGGCTGATTTACATATCTAAAAATAAGGCTGCATGATTAATCAAAATAAAACCAAAATCATGATGCTGCCAAAAGACTGATTTAATTTAAAAATATAGTCAGCATGAGCCACATGCTTCAGAGATGTGAATATTAGATGCATTTGAAATCGGTAATACAGTACATCTGTCCCATAAGGCTATGGGAGAACATTTGTGAATGGAAGAGAAGCGACACAATTGATGCTTTAGGTCACATGATAAGGGCAATGTAGTATGTCCAGATTATATTCATACTAAACAAAGTCATGCAATATAGAACATACTTTTTCAGCGGCACTGATGTAACTACTTATTCAAAATAAATACCTTCTCAAGAGAGTATTTGGCTGTCGGATGCAGCTTATTAGTGTTGGGAAGTTCGGATCATTTTACAGATTCGGATCTTTGAATCTCGTTCATCAGGATGAACAATATAATTCAAATGTTACATGTTAATAGCCAAATTCCCCATCTACTTACGCAATGTTAATCACATTCTGAATAACAAAACACTATAATGCAGCCAAGGCCAAATTATGACAAACAGAAATGATTCATTAATTGCGTAGCTGGGTCTTCAGGCTATGCAGTCTGTTAATAATTCACCTCACCTCCCGATCTGAGTTGTTTGTTCTTTTTTTTTTTTTTTTTGTCCTGTCACATCCCCAGTCTGAAACTATGCAGTCTGTATAGTCCTGAATCAGAAATTATTTGTTCACCTTGAGTCTTTCTTTCTCGTCTCGTTCTTCCCAGCTCAGTATCTTAAAACAAATACAACATTTACGTTAGTATTATTGACTGTATGTTGTATTACATTTAGGTGTCTTTGCTTTATCAAAGTGATTTCCCCCATCATTAGGATAAAGTTTATTTTAACTATCTCTTTATTACCACATTTAATGTTGGGAAAGAACATCATGACAGAAATTCATGAATTTATAAATTGTAAGAAATATTAAAGCTACAGTTTGAGACCAGAAATGCATCACATAACTGTAAGAGTTAAAACAAAAAACAAAAAAAACTACACTGCACTTGTTTGTAAGGAAGGTTTGGAATTATTGTGTCCAATATGGCTGTCACATCATATAACAAAAGAATCAACAACTTAGATCTGAAGACTCGGGAGGTGAACTAATTTCTGTTTCTGGTGCAGACTGCATAGCCTTTGCCTATGGGGGTGTCACAGGATGAACGAATGACTCGGACCCAAAGACTCTGGAGGTGAACTAATCATTTCCGTTTCCAGTACCAACTGCATAGCCTTTGCCTTCCATCTTGCCTTTGCCTCAGAGACAACTTGTTGTTCCCGAGTCAAATTAAAGATTTGTTCAAAATGAATGAATCTTTCATGAACGACCAATCACTACATGCTATAAATCCCCAGCACACATACACACACAGTCTCTGTCTGGTTTACCTTGATCTCCAACACTGTGTCCTCGATATCACTCAAGTCATCTATTAGCCTCCGGCTGCGGCTGAAATCGCATACTTATTTTAAATAAGTAATCACTTCACAACCGCTAAAAAAGTATGTTCAATATAGTATGAGTGTAGTATGAATGTAATCCGGATGTACTACATTAGCAATGCTGTCATTATCATGTGACCTACCAACGTCATTCATAAATCCTCTCCTGTGGCCTTAAGATATAAAAGTGTCCATCATATGCACACTTCAGAATCTCACCCGAGGTTATCCAGGTACTTTTTGCCTACTCTTTTATGAGTACTTTGAATTTGGACATACTTTTGTCACATACTGCTTTCGCCTACTATATAGCAAGGAAATATGCGTTTTCAGATGCAGTCATTGTGTCTATTCCCATTGATCCTCTCTGTGCTCCCCATCTCATCTGCTCCCTGTGTGTGTGTGTGTGTGCTCCACTCTCCACCTGCAAAAGATAAGACTCAAGTTCTATCCGCAATCTGTCATCCAAGTCAATTACCTGCCTTGTGTTAATCCTGCCGTTTGTTCAATAAACTTACCATTGCTGCAGTATTCCTGTTCTCTCTTGGTCCTGTATCTGTGTATACCATGACATTACTCTAATTTCATTGTCAAGAATCTATATAAAGAACAACATGTAGATTAGTCAGCATTCGGTCACTTTTGTTTTTATTTGAAGTGACAGAAAATGACTAAATAAAACAATACAAACATCCTCTTCTATTTATCTTTTTTATTTTTATTTTTTCAGACCACTCATCTGACCCACAACATACAGTACACAAACTGATGAACCAAAACATTATTTCACAGGTATACTTTTATGACACACGTTGATCTTCTCCTAACAAGGCCACATATTAAGGTGTCTGTAGATTAGATGGTAAGCAAACAATCAGTGGGAAATGGGAAAATCTGAGTGACTTTGACAAGGGCCAAATTTTTATGGATCAAAGTATCTCTGAAACAGCAAGGCTTGTGAGTAGTGAAAGCTCCTACAATGAGCAATCATCTGAACTGGACCTTGGAACATTGGAAGAAGGTTTCCTAGTCCGATGAGGTCTGTTTTCTTTTACATCATGTGGACGGCTCCTTCCCCAAGATGGCGCCGCCGTGTTCGATTGCCGTTCAGGTCGCTCTGCGAAGACTGTGCTTTTATTTACTATTTTACTTTCTTTTGCTCTCAATTTTTGAGAGAAAACTTATCATCTGCATTGATCTGCTATGACAGCAAAACTCTTTTGGACATTGGTTACCTCTACACTGGACTGTTTCAGGACACTTTCACCGATCCTCTGTGGCCATCTGAGATTCTCTGGAACGCCGGGTTGAACAATGGCCAGAGTCGACGGCGATGAATCAAGAAACACCATGGGAAACGCGCGGGGATCCGCAACAGACTGAGGAAAAGAGCATTCAGCCCTCCTCTCCCGAGCATTCTGCTCGCAAATGTCCAATCCTTGGAAAATAAGATGGACATGAGAGATTGTAACATCTATTGTTTGTCCGAAACATGGCTCACGCCCATGGTCCCGGACACAGCTGTGACGCCGTCGGAGAACTTCTCTGTTTTTCGGATGGACAGAACAGCCAAGGCCGGCAAATCCAAAGGCGGTGGAGTATGCTTCATGATCAACAAGAAATGGTGCGACCCCAGGAACATCACCATTCTCTCGCGATCCTGCTCCCCTCATCTGGAACATTTAACAATCATTTGCCACCCATTCTATCTGCTGAGGGAGTTTTCCTCTGTCGTCGCGACCGCTGTTTACATTCCACCACAGGCAGACACAGGGCTGGCTTTATCTGGCCTTCATGAAAGTCTTGCCAAACTTTCACCAGCACGTCTCCTGTCCTACACGAGGAGCAAACACACTGGATCATTGCTACTCTCCGTTTAAGAACGCCTATAAAGCGCGGTCACTTCCAGCTTTCGGCAAATCGGATCATGCCGCCATTTTCCTCACACCCGAATACAAACAAAGGCTCGTTCAGGAACCCCCGGTGAGGCGGGAAGTTAAACGCTGGTCACCCCACTCAGAGACCGCGCTGCAGGCAGCTCTGGATGACGTCGACTGGGACATGTTCAGCTGACGTCAGCGAGTTCACGGATGTGGCGCTGTGCTTCATCAACACGCTTACAGAGCAAGCCACACAAACAATAACAATAACGTCCTTCTCAAATCAGAAACCGTGCATGGACAATTCAATCTGCGCTGCAGTGAACACACGCACTGCCGCTTACAACGCCGGTCTCCTATTGGGGAATATGACTGAATACAGATCATCCTGCTATGCTCTGCGACGTGCAGTTAAAGCCGCAAAGCTCCGTTATAAGGATCGAGTGGAGTCTCATTTCCAACTCAACGACTCGCGGCGCATGTGGCAGGGTCTGAGGTCCATCTGCTCTTTTGGATCTAAATCCTCTGAAGAGATCAGAGCTGATCCATTGCTTGTGAATGAGTTAAACTCTTTCTACGCTCGCTTTGACTGTAATTGCGGCAGTGCGACTCCGCCAAGTGGTGCGTCAGAGGGAATCACTCAGAGCAGCAACAACCACGTGATCTCTGTCTCGGAGGATGAAGTTCAGAGGGCACTCAAGCGTGTGGATGTCAGGAAAGCTGCTGGACCGGATGGTATTTCAGGCCGTGTTCTGCGGCCCTGTGCTGATCAGCTCGCCGGGTTGTTTACATCTATCTTTAATGAGTCCCTCGCTACATCTGTGGTCCCCACCTCCTTCAGAAAATCCACTATTATCCCTGTCCCTAAGAACAGTAAACCCTCTTGCCTAAATGACTATCGTCCAGTGGCTCTCACGTCTATAGTCATGAAGGTCTTTGAGAGACTCATCAAAAACACCATTTGCTCCATCATTCCTGACACTTTGGACCCTCTTCAATTTGCCTATCGTCCCAATAGATCGACTGAAGATGCCATCTCTCATGTCCTCTACTCCTCCCTCACTCACATCGACAGCAAAAGTGGGAACTACGTAAGGCTGTTATTTATTGACTATAGCTCAGCCTTTAACACCATAGTTCCCATTAAGCTAACCGCCAAACTCCTGGATCTCGGCCTGAATTATTCTCTCTGCCACTGGATTGAGGACTTCCTCACTGGCAGGCCTCAGGTGGTGAGAATAGGCCAGTCCACCTCCACCTCCATCACAGACCTGAGTGTGGGAGCTCCACAGGGCTGTGTCCTGAGTCCCCTGCTCTACTCTCTCTACACACATGACTGTTTGTCCACACACAGCTCCACCTCTATCATCAAATTTGCTGATGGTACTGTTGTCCTGGGCCTCACTTCCAACAACAATGAGACGGCATACTTGAACGAGGTGGAGCATCTAACATCATGGTGCCAGGACAACTGTCTCTCTCTGAATGCTGGCAAGACCAAAGAAATGATTGTGGACTTCAGGAAGAGACAGCAACGGACATACTCCCCTCTCATGATCAGCGGGTCATCAGTGGAGAGAGTGAGCAGCTTCAAGTACCTGGGTGTAAACATCTCCGAGGACCTGACCTGGACTGCTCACATTCAGACACAGGTGAAAAAAGCCAGGCAAAGACTGTACCACCTGCGCCAGCTGAGGAAATTCAGGGTTTCACCAGCTATCCTGAAAACTTTCTATTTAGGGGCGATAGAAAGTGTATTAACTCAGTGCATCACAGCGTGGTATGGAAACAGCACCAGTCATGTCTGCAAAGCCCTGCAAAGAGTTGTGCGCTTATCCGAGCGTATCTCAGGGTCAGCTCTCCCATCTCTGCAGGACGTCTACACCAAACGCTGCAAAGGTAGAGCTACTAAGATCATCAAGGACTCTAATCACCCTGCAAACCCTCATTTCACGCTGCTGCCATCTGGTAAGCGCTTCCGAAGCCTGATGGCCAAAACCGAGAGACTCAGGAGGAGCTTCTTCCCCCAGGCCATCAGACTCCTGAACTCAGTCACTTAACATCACGTGACCATCGATATACTGACATTGCACTGCACTTTCTGTTCTCGTTCCCTCAACAGGTTATAAACCTGTTTGCACATTATACTTCTTTGTACATTTGTTAACCACATATTTATAAGTCTACAGTTTACTCACTGCACAGTTTACTTCACTTATTTTATTCCACTTCTTTATTTTTATTTTTATTTTTCTACTTGACTTGATTTATTTATAATTCTACAGATATATATATATATATATATATATATATATATATATATATATATATATATATATATATATATATATATATATATATATATATATATATACACACACACACACACTCACCTAAAGGATTATTAGGAACACCATACTAATACTGTGTTTGACCCCCTTTCGCATTCAGAACTGCCTTAATTCTACGTGGCATTGATTCAACAAGGTGCTGAAAGCATTCTTTAGAAATGTTGGCCCATATTGATAGGATAGCATCTTGCAGTTGATGGAGATTTGTGGGATGCACATCCAGGGCACGAATCTCCTGTTCCACCACATCCCAAAGATGCTCTATTGGGTTGAGATCTGGTGACTGTGGGGGCCATTTTAGTACAGTGAACTCATTGTCATGTTCAAGAAACCAATTTGAAATGATTCGAGCTTTGTGACATGGTGCATTATCCTGCTGTAAGTAGCCATCAGAGAATGGGTACATAGTGGTCATAAAGGGATGGACATGGTCAGAAACAATGCTCAGGTAGGCCGTGGCATTTAAACGATGCCCAATTGGCACTAAGGGGCCTAAAGTGTGCCAAGAAAACATCACCCACACCATTACACCACCACCATCAGCCTACACAGTGGTAACAAGGCATGATGGATCCATGTTCTCATTCTGTTTACGCCAAATTCTGACTCTACCATCTGAATGTCTCAACAGAAATCGAGACTCATCAGACTAGGCAACATTTTTCCAGTCTTCAACTGTCCAATTTTGGTGAGCTTGTGCAAATTGTAGCCTCTTTTTCCTATTTGTAGTGGAGATGAGTGGTACCGGTGGGGTCTTCTGCTGTTGTAGCCCATCCGCCTCAAGGTTGTGCATGTTGTGGCTTCACAAATGCTTTGCTGCATACCTCGGTTGTAACGAGTGGTTATTTCAGTCAAAGTTGCTCTTCTATCAGCTTGAATCAGTCGGCCCATTCTCCTCTGACCTCTAGCATCAACAAGGCATTTTCGCCCACAGGACTGCTGCATACATTTTCACACCATTCTTTGTAAACCCTAGAAATGGTTGTGTGTGAAAATCCCAGTAACTGAGCAGATTGTGAAATACTCAGACCGGCCCGTCTGGCACCAACAACCATGCCACACTCAAAATTCCTTAAATCACCTTTCTTTCCCATTCTGACATTCAGTTTGGAGTTAAGGAGATTGTCTTGACCAGGACCACACCCCTAAATGCATTGACGCAACTGCCATGTGATTGGTTGATTAGATAATTGCATTAATGAGAAATTAAAAGATGTTCCTAATAATCCTTTAGGTGAGTGTGTATATATATATATATATATATATATATATATATATATATATATATATATATATATATATATATATATATATATATATATATATTTTTTTTTTTTTTTTTTTTTTTTTTTTTAATTTATTTTTTTATTCTGTTTCTATTATAATTTCCCCTTGTGTTTTTAACTGTGAATTTGCACTGTCCATGGAGCGGACCTGTTTACATTTCACTGCCGGTTGTATATTCTGTATATAACTGTGTATGTGACAAATAAAACTCTTGAATCTCTTGAATCTTGAATGTGTGCGCCATTTACCTGGGGAAGTGATGGCACCAGGATGCACTGTGGGACGACGACAAGTGTCGGTGTAGTGTAGGGAGTGTGATGCTCTGGGCAATGTTTTGCTTAGAAACCCTACATCTGACATGTGCCACCTACCTAAACATTGTTGCAGACCAGCAGGGTATTCCAAAAAGTAGGTTATGTGACACACCCTGGTATGTTTAAAGGTAAGTAAGCAGATAATATCAACTTCCAGTTCCAAAAATAGAGGTAACTTGCAGGGTATGTATATAGACATAGCAACTTAATCTCTGAACATAACCTGCTCTGGATGTAAAAAAAAAAAAAAAAAAAAATAGATACAGCATTACCATGGACAACCGTGATTATATCCTGTTGACTACTGAATAACACAATTGATCAATCAGAATCAAGTTGGCCAATATAAAACTATAATATAATAATAAACAACATTTAGTTATTCATTTAATTACTGTGCTTCGTTAAAAAAAAATCAGAGCGTCTGTTTACACCAAGTGTAACTCCACCCACCATTGTCTGATTGAATCAAACAAAATTACAAAAGAAACTCATTTGATGGTGTTAACTTTTGACACGACCGACCCGAGTTCTATCAACAATGGAACAATGGAAGAGAGAATAAACAGTATTGACTTTCAATGATTTCTCCCATTTTAACACAAATATTTACCCAGTATTGACTATCCTATGGCAGTTTATTTGTGCGATCACTAGCCTAAATAGGGTAAAAATATCCAGATGCAAAACTTTTTTGTCTGGACTGTTAGGAATAGTTCAGCTTCATATCTTAGTTTCCCTCCTCTCTGTCTCCAAAGTATACTGATCCTTGCTCTCTGTCTGGCTTTTGTTCGTCCCATACGACTCTTCTGTGACTGCAGACTGGCTGGCGAGAGCAAGCATCAAAGTCCTCAATTCAGAAACTGTCATCATTAAGTACAGCAGAACCAGTGCATTGGGAATCTTGTCTCAGCTTCTGTAAATCTTCATTGATCAACTTCCACGTCTAGGGATATGATAAGTGTAATGGATGACTCTGCACTGCACTGACGGTAGATTTGTCACACATCAAGAACACTTTTCACTTCTCATCAGCAGTGTAAATCTCCCAGAGGCCAGACTAGAGGTCATTGTTGATGTTCTTTGTATGAAGAGCATACTTGGAGAAAAGTGAAAAGAGTACAAGAGTGTTGATATATTGAGTGACACCATGGAAGTTTCAGAGGCATACAGAAAAAGCATGAGGCACCTCTTCAAGTGGTTTATTCCATTAGAGCAAAGGTGTAGGTGATGTAATCAGCGCCCTAATAGTTTTCAATAAATTAAGTTTCCTACTCCCCCACCTGGCTTTGGTCAGACAGATAACCACCCACTCCAAACTCACAGCATTGGTTGAACAAAAGATGCGTCAATCTCGAATGCGTTTCCCAAAAGCATCATTAGCCAAATATGGTCGCAAGTTCCATCGTTACCAACATAGTTCAATGATTTGGCGTTTCAAATCCATAGTTCCAACAAACATTTGCAAACA